>BQNB010034762.1:22546-51370 GCA_026074375.1 Tanacetum coccineum
CGATATGTCCATCCTAAAACGATTTCTCTTCTATCATCATCTTCGTCTTCATCATTATGAATCATACCATGACTTATAAATAAATCATAGATACTTATTTGATATGAATTATCTATGATATCACTATTATGACAATATTTATTTTTGAACCTTACGCATTTTAAGGAAAGAATTGTGATATCATTCTTATTACGTGTTGCCTTATGTTGATAGAATGCCTCCCAAAAGGACATCAACATCTGAAGCACCAGCCATGACTCAAGCTGCCATCAAGAAACTAGTTGCTGACAGTGTTGCCACAGCTCTGGAAGCACAAGCTACAACTAAGGGTGTCAATCGGGTTATCGGGTCGGGTTTGGAGCTTATCGGGTCGGGTCTATCCGGTTTTGAAAAAATATAACATAACCCGCAATCTGACCCTATAAGAAATTGGGTCTATCGGGTTGCGGGTTATCGGATCGGGCCTATCGGGTTATCGGGTTACTTGTTAAGAAAAAAAAATAATCAAAAAATGTTAATGCTATCGAACAGAAATGTTGGATTTCAAGAGCAAGTGTTTAATAATGCTAAGATTGCTATATGTTAATACATATTGCATAAATAAACCAAATTCTAATGTGCATATAAATATAATATATGATTCTGCTGTGATATGTTACTTATGTGCTTCTTCTTATTTACGAAACAAAATGCAACATGCTAACTGAAAGTGCTATGTTCTATGTTAAAATGCTAATAAAAAAGGTGAGGATCACGTTAGTACTCCGTAGCAAACTAATGAAAAACAAGATATATTAATAGACTTTTCTTATAAAATTAAAGATTTATTAAAATGTTTATTATATTTTATCAGGTTTATCGGGTTGACCCGATAACCCGATAAGAAACTAACTATAACCCTAACCTGATCCTATTAGGCTATCGGGTCTATCGGGTTGACCCAATAAGCAAACTTAGACCCGAATTAACCCGACCCTATAACGCCTTATCAGGTTCGGGTCAGGTTCGGGTTGGGTCGGGTCAACCCATTTGACACTCCTAGCTGCAACAGTGACTAATGCTAACAATACCAATAGAAACACCAGAGAAAGAGAGCTCCTGTAGCAAGAAAGTGTAGCTACAAAGAGTTCATGAGCTGCCAACCTATCAATTTCAAAGGTACGGAAGGAGCTGTTGGACTTATCCGCTAGTTTGAGCGAACTGAATCAATGTTTTCCCGTAGCAACTGTACCGAAGACTGCAAGGTAAAGTTTGCTACTGGTACTTTAACTGAAGAAGCTCTATCCTGGTGGAATTCTTTTGCCCAACCTATTGGGATAGAAGAAGCTTACAAGATTACCTGGGTTGAATTCAAGAAGCTTTTGATAAAGAAGTATTGTCCCCGAACTGAAGTCCATAAGATAGAAGATGAATTTTACCATCTGACTGTGAATGGGAATGATCTCAAGGCATATGTAAGAAGATTCCAGGAATTGGCAACTTTATGTCCCACTATGATGCCAGATTCTGAGAAAATAATTGATGTTTTCATCAGGGGATTGCCTCAAAGTATTGAAGAGAATGTTACCGCCTCTAAACCTCAAACTCTAAAGGAAGCCATTAACATAGCCCAGAGGCTAATGGATCAGGTAACAAAGCACACTCCGGTGCAAGTATCAAGTGATCACAAACAAAAGTTTGACGACAGAAGAACTTTTAACAACAACAACAACAACCGTAACACCAACACCAACAACTGCTACAATAATCACCAAGCACAATAGAACAGAAGACAGGAAACCTTCAGGTCTTATGCTGTCACTCTAACTAAAAACAATGGGTATATTGGAAACCGTCCCTTGTGTAAGAAATGCACTCTGCATCATATAGGACCTTGCACTGTTAAGTGTAATACTTGTAACAAGGTGGGCCATCTGACCAAGAACTGCAGAAACAAGGGGCCAGCCACTGGAATTAATCTGCTACCAATGACAGTTACTTGTCATGCCTATGGAGAGAAAGGACATTATGCAAATCAGTGCTGAAAGACCACCAACAACAATGCCCAGGGAAGAGCCTACATGTTAAGAGATAGGAATGCTCACTAAGACCCGAACGTAGTCACGGGTATGTTCCTTCTAAACCAACATCTAGCTAGAGTATTATTTGATTCTAGAGCCTATAAAAGCTTTGTATCCATATCTCTTGTCTCTAAGCTAAATATTCTACCCATTACAATAGACACCTTTTAAAATATCGAAATGGCTGACGAAAACATAGTAAGCACAAACACCGTTATTCAGGGTGCAACTCTGACCTTGTTAAACCAACCTTTCGAAATTGATCTTATGTCAATCAAAACTCAATAGTTTTGACGTCATCATTGGTATGGATTGGTTATCCAAGTATCATGCTAGAATTATTTGTGACGAGAAAGTCATCCACATCCCAATCAACGGTGAAACTTTGATCATTCGAGGTGACCAAAGTAAAACCCGACTAAATCTCATATCCTGTATAAAAACCAAAAGATATATATCCCGAGGTTGTCAAGTTTTCGTAATCCAAGTAATGGAAAATAAGTCAGACGAGAAAAGACTAGAAGATATCCCAATAGTCAGAGTATTTCTAGAAATTTTTCCTGAAGATCTACCTGGCCTTCCTCCTGTTCGCCAAGTAGAATTCAAAATCGATCTAATTCTAAGAGCGGCACCAGTAGCCCGAGCAACTTATAGATTAGCTCCTTTAGAAATGCAGGAACTATCTAACCAACTTCAAGAGTTAGCAGACCGAGGTTTTATCCGACCAAGTACTTTACCCTAGGGAGCTCTTGTCTTATTTGTCAAAAAGAAAGACAGATCTTTCAGGATGTGTATCGATTATCGGGAGTTGAATAAACTTACTGTAAAGAATCGTTACCCATTACCCAGGATTGATGACTTATTTGACCAAATTTAAGGTTCGAGTGTCTACTCGAAGATTGACTTAAGATCAGGATATCATCAACTACGAGTCAGGGATGAAGATATTCCTAAGACTGCTTTTAAGACAAGATACGGACACTATGAATTTCAAGTGATGCCATTTGGTTTAACTAACGCACCTGCTTTATTCATGGATCTCATGAACCGTGTGTGTAAACCATACTTGGATAAATTTGTGATAGTGTTCATCGATGATATTCTCATGTACTCTCGTAACAAAGAAGAGCACGCAAATCATCTAAGAATAATCCTAGAATTATTCAAGAAAGTATAAGTTGTATGGCCAAGTTCTCCAAATATTATTGTATATTAATTGAGATTTGTATTTTGTATTTCTGGATGAATTTTGATTTTTTATGTATCAGTATGAATATTGTCTATGTTGTGTATATTTATAAATTAATAATTATTGTATTGAATTATGTTAAGTTTTATTTTGTTGATTTATTTTTTTGGAATTTTGTTTAATTATATTAATATTTTGTATGAAATTATGTTTAATTGTATTTATGTTTTGATGATTTTGAAATAAATTGTTTTAATTAATTAATGAGTTGTTTTTATGTATGATTGTGTTATATGGGAGAAATTTGATGTATTATGTTATTGTGATATTTTTATTTAAATATTATTATTGTTTTAATTTTTGTTATTTTGTATATTTTTTTATATTTATGTTTTTTTTCGCAAACATCAATTAAAAAAATAGCAAAAAACATGCCTCAATTAAAAACAAAAATAAAAAATAAAATACACATCACATAAG
The DNA here is from genome assembly GCA_026074375.1 of Tanacetum coccineum. NCBI lineage: Eukaryota > Viridiplantae > Streptophyta > Magnoliopsida > Asterales > Asteraceae > Tanacetum > Tanacetum coccineum. Next base: position 26,276 of record BQNB010034762.1, read on the forward strand.
AAAAAGATAATCCATAACTAGAGACTATCCACAATCCACAAAAATTCAGGACACAAGACAAATCCAAATTTAAACACAGAAACAAATCCCCAAAAAAAAGTAGACTAAATAACAAATATACAACATCAACATTGTATCAAAAATACATTCCAAAAATTCAACTACACTAGACAAAACAATTCCCCAACCAACTGCACAACCCTTCTCCAACCAAATCCTCCCTTCCCCTCAAATCCTTCCATACCCTCCAATGGCCCAAACTTCACCATCCCCCCCCCTCCCAATGCCACCCAACCAACTTCCAACCCTCCAAAAACACCGGGGACTCAAGAAAAAATCCACCCTACCCCACGTAAAACACCCCTCAAATTTGTTTCCCCGACAAATCCAACAAACACGCACGCCCCCCCCGAAGACAAACAGGGGAACCAGACTCAATACAACCCCCCCCCCCCCCCGCTAAACAACATCAAACAACAAAAGTCACCTATAAAGTCCAAATGCATAGCAAAACCAGAAGACCAATGAAGAAATTGTTGTTATACTAGTGATGGGCATCCTCAATCAAGGTATTGAGCGGTGTTAATGTCAAAGCGAGAAGGATATTGCATATGCCATCCTGGTACAACTTAAGTCCTAATAAGAAAACTAAAGCACTCAAGCACTCTCGAATTAGGAGGGCAGTAGTGTTCGCATCCTTAAAATTTGTGAGAGCATATCTGTATTACCACCAAATGTAGCTATGTTTCATTGATCATAAAGAGGTCTTCAGCATATCCCTTGATCAGAAAGAGTTGAATGCATGAGACACACGCGTTGGCTAGAATGCTTAAAGATTACGCTTGTAAAATTTGCCTATCATCCTTGGAACGGTAAATGTTAGTAGAAGATGCCTTAAGCCGGAAGGAATGAATCAAACCACTTCGAGTTAGATCATTAGTTATGACCATTCATCCAAAATTACCATCAAAAATTCTCAAAGCTCAAACCGAGGCAATCAAAGAAGAAAACATCAAGGATGAAAACTTACGAGGAATGAACAAATCATTTGAAATTTCGACCTGATTGAATCTCGATGTATTAAGAATCAAAGTGTTACGCAATTTTTGGTAATCTTGGAAGAATTTGATCATGCATGAGTCCCATAAATCAAAGTATTCCATTCATCCAGGTTCTGACAAGATGTATCAGGATCTAAAGAAACTCTATTGGTGGCCTAACATGAAGGCAATCATCGCTGAATATGTTGGAAAATGTTTGACATGTTCTAGAGTTAAAGCAGAATGTCAAAACCCATCCGGCTTACTGGTATAACCAGAGATTCCTATGTGGAAGTGTGGAGATAAAAAAAAGAATAACAATGGATTTCCATCACAAAACTACCATAAAACCATCAAACGGACATGCACAATTTGGGTTCATTTGTCAATCGCCTTACACAAATCCGCACAGTTATCTCGCTCTGCCCGAGAGACAGATAAGTATGGGAAACCCGTACAAGTGTTATATCATCAAAGAAAATTCTCCGGCATGGAGTTGCCAATATCTATCATCTATGGAATCGTGATAGTCCAATTCACGTCCAGATTCTGTTTAATCATAGCAAATTGCTTTAGGTACTCAATTAGACCATGAGTACCGGCATATCATCCAATAAACCGATGGATACAAAGATGAAAGGACCATCCAAACACTTGAAGATAAAACATGCTTTCGAGGCATGGTGGGGTGGGGGTGGGGGGGGAGGGGGGGGGTAGATTTTGGAAAAGATGGCCAAACACTTACCATTAGTAGAATTTTCTTATAATAACAGTTAGCCCTGCCAGTATTCAATGCATCACCCCCCCCCCATCACGCCTTTTGAATGAGCACTTATAGGTTTGAAAGTGCAGCATCACCTTTTTTCTAGAGGGCCGAATAGTGGAGATGTTCAACATTAGCAGGGCCAGAATAATCCATGAAACCACTAAGAAGATAGTGCAAATTCGACAACGCTTGCAAGCCGCAAGAGACCGGCAGAGAAGTTACGCCAATATAAGACAAAAGTCTTTAGAATTTCAAGTTAGAGATCGAGTTATGTTAAAAGTATCACCTCGTAAAGGTGTCATCCGATTCGGAAAACGAGGAAAGCTTAACCCTTAATACATTAGACCTTTCAAAATCCTTGAACGGATTAGCCCAGTGGAATATAAACTTGAGCTTCCTAAAGAGCTCAGTAATATCCATAATACCGTCTACGTTTCTAATCTAAAGAAATGCTTATCTGACGAATCCCTTGTCATTCCAATGAAAGAGCTTCAACTCGATGACAAACTCAACTTTATGGAAGAATCAGTGGAGATCATGGATCGAGAAGTCAATCAACTGAAACAAAGTTGTATTCCTATACTCAAAGTAAGATGGAACTCTAAAAGAGGACCAAAATTTACGTGGGAACGCGAAGATCAAATTCGTGCCAAGTATCCACATCTGTTTTCAAACATCACTCCGACATCCAACTTAATCTCAAGACGAGATTTCTTTTAAGGGAGGAAGACTATAACAGCCCACAATTTTCATCAATGTAATTATCCATCTATTAAATTAGATGCACTGTAATATCCATCTATTATATATATATACCACCTTTTTACAGGGAAATTTTTGCTTTATCTCATTATGCAACGTAACTTGCAACTCTAAAGTAAACGAGCTCACTCAACCTCCACCAATGCCATCTATATCTATGTTTATATCATGTAAACATCCTAATATGTTAAGTCTATATCTTAATATCATTTTTACCAAGTACATTATCCATTTAACGTACTTTTCAAAACATTATTTCAAAACAAGCATTAAACGTTAACGTTTACATCAAAACCCTAACTATATGTAATGTATACATATAAAATAAATGTACAAGCCTCTAAAGCATGTGTACAAGTATTGATACACAACATTTGAATAACTTTTCCCTCCTAAATCAAGTTATAACTTTCTAAAGCACAATGTACAAGCTAATCATACCTAAAAACCTAATTAGGTCATTTAAGCTCCTAAATCATGTTTAAACTTTACCACCACTTTAGCACAAGGTAAAAGAAATTAATGCATGACTTCTAAACCTTAAACCTAAACCCTAATTTGTCTTAAAACCCTAAACCTTAAATGAACCCCAATTTTATTAAAACCTGACACATTAATCGTTATTAATCATCGATTGGCGCATTATAAAACAATTACGTTATATATTTTACGTAATTTATCATTGACTAATATTTGAAGAAACTTAAAATCTTATCGTATCACGTTACTAGGGAGCTTCATGTAAGGAGTTTCATTTGGGTATACGTTTTGACGAGTTTGTTGGATTTACGATTTAAAGTGTCCTGGCTCCTCAAACGTTTACTACATGACCTCTGAATTATGATGGCCCGAACAGTGATACAATATTTCTATAAATTAATAAATCAAAGTAATACGTTAAACTTTATAAAGTTTTGAAACATAAACCATCACACTAAGACTTGACATATTACCACAGGTTGCGTGACGAAGCCGTTACTTTCACTTGATATACTTTTGCCATCAATCAGATTTCCCCTGTTAAGGTGAGTTCATAGCCTCGCATTTTAAATCTTCTAATGTTTTCATAAACCCGCGAGGGGGATACATGCTATAAACCATGAATACGAGTATTTTTCCAACTGTATGCTATCCTGATATATTATTGCCTAAGTCCTTACTTTTGCCATTAAGACCCCACTATCATGAACCGTTAATTACTTTTCGGAGTAAGCGCGAATGCTGTGAATAGATCTATTTAGGACTGAGCTTCCCTGTTGGTGTACCTATACTTTCTGGTAACCAAACGCACTTCATTTGAAACACTATGCAGGTGTTTGGCAAAGGCACCCGTTGTGGCAATTTATTGTGATTATTGATTATCTCAAGGTCTCAGTGCATGAGCTTCGGGCAATAATATTGTTTTCTATAATAATTGTACTCATTGCAATTATTACACTTATGGGTATATAACAACGTATCCCACTATTGAACTTGTATTCAAACTGTTTACCATAAACCTATGAATTTCACTCAACCTTTGTGTTGACCTTTTTAGCATGTTTATCTTAAGTAATTGAGCAACTTATGGCACAGAGTGGCACGGACTTGAAGATGGCTAAACTGTTATCATTTAAACTTTATGTTTTCATGTAGATTTTGGGACCTATGTTTGTAAAACTCTGATGAAATAATGAATGATAACTTATCTTTTAAAAAAGTCTATTTTGAGTTGTTTTCTATGATTATGACTGTTGTATTATGAAATAATACCCCATATTAGCTTCCGTTGCTATATGCCAAAAATGGGGGTGTTATATATACTTAAATAATAATACAACAATATAAATTATAGAGTTATATCACCACCTAATAGTTTTTGTTTAATTTATAAAAGTTGAAACAATATTCAAGTCACGTTTGATATTTAATGTCCGAGTATATGTATCCGTAAAAATATTATATTTGTCCAATAATTGATTATTTGTTAATAATACTTGATTAAATATTTTTATTATTTTAATAATGATATTATATAAATAGTTTAATCATTTTATAAAATAATATTTATAAAGTTAAAAACATATATAAATATTATATAAATAATACTACATTATTTCTTAATGTTTTAATAGCCCAAACAAACCCGAAAACACTCGTAAACCTCATTTTATAATTCTAACAGCTTTATATTTTTTTAATAAAAGTGCCGAAAATTGTTTATAAAAGTTAACTAGCGTTTATTATTTCAAGTTAAATATCTATACACTTCTAGTCTTCGAAAACTTGATGTTAGTAGTAAAACGTCATTCCGAACAAGTTTGTAATTTTACACTATAGCCGAATCTGACCCGAAAGCCTTCAAAAACACCGATTTCAAAGTTCGCAGTTTCTTGCAGTTTTTCACAGCTTTATAAAAGCTGTGAAAATAATATATAGTTTTGAAATCTTTAAAATTTCATAACTTTCTCGTTTTAAATTCATTTTTCGAGTTCTTTATATGTACGAAATCGTGTTGAGATAATCTATCATAATGTTATGTTGATAAACTGTATAAAAATCTGAGCAAGTAATGAGAGTGTGTGAATAAGACTTGCATTAGACTTCCTTTTATAGTCAAAACCCTCTTAGCAATACCATTTATTAGGAGTAGTTTAGCTTATCAAGTATAGGTATTCTCCCCCACCTTATGCTTGAGCCACGGTTAAGAGTGAATGAAGGACAAAAGAGACCTTGATATCCCATGGATAAAGAGCTTATGGTTTACATGGTGGTTAAAAGGAAAGTTTAAATTAACTAGAAGTGACTTTAGTGGAGTGGTTGATTTTATTTCTTGTGTATGAACAAAGGGGACGGCCAAAACTCCTTTTAGGATAGAAATGATATATATATATATTGTGTATTGGGTATAAGAGTGGGTATTTTTTGAAGTATAGATAGGTATTGGTGCTTCCATGCATGCAAAAATGTAATTTATTGCGAAACGTAAACGTTTTACGTAACCAATAAAAATAAAAAGTGAAAAGTTATAAATTATCTTCGTAATAATTATATAACACTTGCTTGACGTAAAAGATGACGGTTTACGTTAAATGTTGATTTTTAGTTTACACGATTTAACTAAACGTTGAAAATTAAAAGTAAACGCGTAAAACCCTAAAAATGAATAATGGAAAGTACGAAGTCGTAAAATGACCTGAAATAACGGATTGTTACAGTCTTCCCCCCGTTAAAGGAGCCTTGTCCGCAAGGCTCAAGACGCGGCACTTGTAGAGGGTGTGGTTTTTGTGAAGAGATGTGGATACTTCTTTCGAAATTGATCTTCACGTTCCCATGTGAACTTAAGACCTGTCCTAGAGTTCCATCGAACTTTGATAATAGGGATACAGCTTTGGTTCAACCGCTTGACTTCACGATCCATGATCTCCACTGGTTCTTCAACGAAGTGAAGCTTTTCATCAATAAGTATTTCATCTAACGGAATTGCCAATGGCTCGTCGGATAAACATTTCTTTAAATTAGATACGTAAAACACGCTATGAACCCTGCTTAGTTGTTGAGGAAGTTCAAGTCTGTAAGCAACGGTTCCCACTTTTGCTAACACCTTGAAAGTTTTGATATACCTCGGGTTTAATTGACGTGACGCATAAGCAATCACCTTCTCGTTCTGCATCAACACAGCACCTAATCCTTTATGAGAAGCATCGCAATAAACTATAAAGTTCTCAGCTCCTTTAGGTAAAGCCAAGATAGGTGCGCTACACAATTTCTGCTTCAATAACTGAAAAGCGGCTTCTTCTTTATCATCCCAATCAAACTTGACCTTCTTCTAGGTTAGCTTGGTCATTGATTTGGCGATCTTTAAAAATCCTTCAATGAGTCTTTGATAATAACCGGCAAGACCTAAAAATTGACGAATATCTGTTGGAGTCTTAAGAGATGCCTATTCTTTAATTGACTCGATCTTGGCGGGATCCACATGAATGCCCTGACTGTCAATCATGTGACCGAGGAACTGTACTTTCAGAATCTAAAATTCACATTTAGAGAACTTGGCATACAACTCTTCCTTCTTAAGCAACTATAAGATTAACTTAAGGTGCTCTTCATGCTCTTGCTTGCTTTTTGAGTAGATCAGAATATCGTCAATAAAGACAATGGCAAGTTTGTCTAGATATGGTTTGCACACCCGATTCATAAGGTCCATAAATACCGCTGGTGCGTTCGTCAAACCAAAAGGCATAACTTGAAATTCATAATGGCCGTAACGAGTTCTGAATGCAGTCTTCGGGGTTTCTTCTTCATGAACACTCAGTTGATGATAACCTGATCTCAGGTCGATCATCGAGTAGACATTCGACCCTTGCAGTTGATCGAATAAATCGTCAAGTCTTGGAAGCGGATAACAGCTCTTCACCGTTAGCTTATTTAATTCCCGGTAATCGATGCACATCTGGAATGATCCATCCTTCTTCTTGACAAACAAGACCGGAGCTCCTCAAGGTGAGGAACTGGGTCTTATAAAGCCTTTTTCGAAAAGTTCTTGCAATTGATCAGACAATTCTTTCATCTCAGACGAAGCTAATCGATAAGGCGCCCGTGCTACAAGTGCAACACCATGTATCAAATCAATTTGAAATTCCACTTGTCGGGTTGGTGGAATACCCAAAAAGTCCTCGGGAAATAATTCGAGTAAATCTCAAACAATAGGTACATCTTTAAGTCCCTTCTCCTCCGACTTATCTTCAACCTTCTTTGCGGTAATATGTGCCAAAAAGACAGGACATCCTTTGAGCAAATACTTTTAAGTTTTGGTGCATGAGATGATGTTTAATCGAGACTCATGTCCGTTGTTGCTCCCGTCACCACAAACAATTAATATTTCATTCCCAAAGGGAATACGAACGATCTTCTCATCACAAACGATTATGGCATGATACTTTGATAACCAATCCATGCCAATTATGACGTCAAAACTACCAAGTTCTACAGACATCAAGTCGATGTTGAATGGATGATTTAAGAAGTTTAAAGTGCAACCCCGTATGATAGTATTAACTCCAATTATTTTTCCGTCGGCTAGTTCGACATGATAATGATGGTCTAGTATAGATAGGACGATATCAGTTAGGGAACTAAATGCAGTAGACACAAAACTTCTATCGATACCAGTATCAAATAGGATAGAAGCATACCGGTTGTTTAGAAGGAACGAACCCGTAACGACATTAGAGTTTGGGTTTATCCCTGCATTTCCCATTGCTTAAGCCTTTGCTCGAGCTTCACCATTTCCAGCTTGATTTCCACGGTTCTTGTTTTCAACTTAGGGTAATCTTTCTTGTAATGCCTCTGAACTCCACACTCAAGGCAAGTGACAACCCTCTGAATCGCCCTGGGGGCTCTCTGGTTGTTAGCAGTAGCAGCTGGACTTCTACAATCACGGGCCAGATGGCCAACTTTCTTATAGTTGTTGCACTTAGGAGCACACTGCCCATTGTGATGGTAGTTGCATTTTATGTATAGAGGTAGATATCCACCATATTCTCTCATCTCACCAGGCCCAGCAGTGTAAGCCCTAGCTACATTTTTCCTTTTGTGAGGCTATTGTTGAGTGTGGTTGTTACTTGAGTTGTAATCAAGCTTTCTTTTGTTCTCAGCTTGTCTTTCAGCAAATGTATGGATCTTCTGATCCATCCGATCATTTTCAAATTCAATTTCATCTTGCATTGTCTTTGGCTTGGATGCCATCACACTGCCTTGAATCATGTCGGGAAGTCCACCAACATACTTCTCAACCTCATTAGATTCCTCGAGGAACATTCTCCCACACATCAGTGCCAACTCTTGAAAACGTTGTGTATAGCTCACAACATCAGTACCCTTAACCTTCAGGATCCAGATTTCAATTTCCAACTTCTTGATTTCACTTCTTGGGTAATACTTGACGGTCATCATTTTCTTTAGTGTTTTCCATGGCATTCCGTAAGCAGCATTATGACCAACATTCTTAACATGGGAATTCCACCACGTTAGTGCACTACCAAGAAGAGTACATGTAGCAAACTTGATTTGGCACGCAACGGTGCAGTTGCTAATGTGGAATACAGATTCCATTTTCTCAAACCATTGAGTCAAACCTACGACTCATTTAGTACCCTTGAAGTTAAGGGGTTGGCATTTCAAGAAGTTAATATACGTGCACTCACGAGTAGCATGCTCTGTCCTTCTTCAGCCACTTTTAGAATCATGGCTATCATTGCCATTTCTACTACTTCTGTTTACTTCATACTCAGCTAGCGCATCAGCTACTTCTTGGGGTATCAATTGCTTAATATCAGCATCAGACATAGGGGTGGTGGTTTTCTTTGCCGGCATTTTCTTTAAAATTACAAGAAAATATAATACACGTTAGATTTCATAAAATCATAAACGCGACATGACATATGCATAATATATAAAATAAGATCACAATACACAATGAAATATACAACCAAAGTGAGATCAACAATGACATAAATAAATCCACATTCATACATAACGATATCGATAACATACATGATAGTTTTTGGTTACAAAATGACCAGTACAGTTAGGTTACAAAATGAAAATACGATCTTAAAGCCATGCTAGCTGGGAGTTACCCATAATACTTAGCAGGCTTTACAAAATAGCTAAATAATGATACAAGATCCCTACAGCCTACTAGCTGAGAGTTACCCATAAAACTTAGCAGACTATACAGGATAGCTAACACATGATACATCACTAGCAACTACTACCGGCATCAGCTGGTCCATCTTGGCACTCTGCATCTCTAGTGCGCTCTAGCTCTCTATATCTGTCGTACTCATGTTAATGTGCATCGTCAGTCTGTCCCTATCGTTAATCCTCTGCCTCTGCGGCACACTGACATCACTTTGTAATGCTCTAATCTAAGCCTTTAGTTCTGTGATACGAGCCTCCTGTGCCCTAATAAGAGCCTCCAAAGACGTGCTCCTATCCTCTAAACGAGACCATGCCTGTCAGCCATAAACAGCCTCTCACTCATAAGAAAGAGACATAGAGCGAAAATATCGCCTCTCTCTCGTCAGCAAGGAGATCTGAGCTCTCAACAAAGCTCGATCGTCCTGAGTGTCCTCATGACGCACAAAGAGCTCATGAGTATCCTGTCTCTGAGTGGCAGCAAGATCTGTCACCCTCTCATTGACCTCCTCTACGGAGGTCATCAATCTACCCTTAAAGGCTTAGATACTAGCATCTAAGGTATCAATAAATCCGTAGTCAGCCCTACGAGTTAAAGTATGTCATGTCTGCCTAGCAGCGGAAGCTATCGAGCTCTTCCTGACCGTAAACCTGGAAGCGGGAGAAGTGAGACATAACCTCTTCCGAGATGGCATATCAGACTTAGGAATATCACTCCTACGATCAATATATAGTAACAACAAGGGTGGTGATGGTACAGGTAGTAATGGACATGGTACAGGTAGTTGGGGTGATGATATCTGAGGGGTGGAGATGAATATGATGTAAGTGGTGATGGTAATGGTGATGGTAATAGATGGTAGGTAGATGGTGATGCAGCTCTTAACTGAACCATGGTTGCTTTGTAGCCCAGTTATGCATAAGCATAGGTAGGCCTAGTATGTAGAGGTGGTAATAGTAGTGGTGGGGATGGGATTCTAGGGAATGGGGATGATAGTGGTGATAATGGAGATGGTGGTGGTGATGGAGGTGTGGGTGCAGAAGCATACTTAGCAATGTGTGCCTTAGTAGATGCTGCCATAGGTGGCTAGGGTCTGACTGTCATCCATGCCCTACGAAGACGAGTCATGGATGATGGAACAATAGTCTGAGGTGATCTAGGTGGTGGTGGTGTAGTTGTAGACTCGTCGGTCTCAAACGGTTTTATCTCCTCCTCCTCCTCGTCCTCGTCCTCGTCCTTGGAGGCCTCCTGCTCCTCATCATCCTTGAAGGACTCCTCTTCCTCATCATCATCATCTCCCTCATTAGCGGGATCCTCCTCAGGGTCTTCCTCCAAAGGATCGGAGTCAGCAACATAGCCCGGTGATAGGGCGGTGGGTGAAGCATCAGCACGTAGAGGCTGATCCTCACCCAGTATCTCATTATCAGATTGAGCTAAATACTTTGGATACTCAGGACTAGGTACATAATCAAGTGATGGTGGTGCCTGCTCTAGAGACTACGGTGCAGCCTCTGGTGACTGTGGCTCAGCATCAGATATCAAGTGAAATCCCCATGGTGGTAAGTCAGAATCAGAAGATATAGACGTGTAGGTGACCGTAGATGAAGACATGACTACTGTAACAATAAAATTAACTTATATAAGTATAAAGTATAAGACATGTATAGTAGTATATGTAATATAATATAAATACGTATATAGATCGTGTAAGCAGTTAATGCAAACAAATAGTGTATGTACGTCCATGAAAAACTTTTATATGATGCAATGTTTGAAAACGGTTATAGTCCAAGTAAAACATTTGACCTGGTTCTCTATAACCTTGGCTCTAGATACCAATATGTAACACCCCTAAATTGGGTCGCAACGGAATAAGGGTCTGGGAGTGTCACTTCATAGATCAGTAGCACAAGATATAAGTGAACGACCTCTAAATAAGTCGTTTAAAAAATGATACATTAGATTTAACTGAAATGTTGTTACAAAAGCTTCAGGCTCAAATTGTTCATCCATGAAATGTAAAGATTTTGACACATAACAAATATCCTAAAATGTAATGCATTTAAATATCTATTGCAATATGACTCCAAAATGATGCTTCTAATGTATCCATGTTCTTATGCTCTTATTGACTTGAGAAAAACATGCTTTAAAACGTCAACATAAAGTTGGTAAATTCACAGGTTTGAGTAATGTATAAAGTAGGACCACAAGATTTCAAAGTGTATGACAATGTAACACATACAATATCACAAAAGTAATTACGAATGCACTAAGATCATGACACTAAAGCTACAACATGTATGTCTGCAATTTAATGCCAATAATGTGCCCGTGTAGATGTTCAACCCGCAACATCCAAATCCGACATGGTATACGTCTGTTAGTTTGGTACCGCCGAAACTAGTGAGCGCTAGTCACTCGAACGGGGATGTCAATCCCAAATAGATCTATTTATGACATTCGCGCTTACACCGAGTAATTAACAGTTCATGATTTATGGGCATAGTGGGTTATCGCTACTTAGGCAAACTCGTAATTTGTTTAAAAGTGTACTTGAGTCCAAATGTAAAACAATGCATGTTTCTCACCCCAAAAGTTGTAAATCACTGTAATTGTATAAAATGGGGCTATGAAGTCACCTTAAGTAATGGTATGAATGTATGAGTGATAAATCAATATGTGTCGGCACAACTAGCCGGACTGCAACCTAATTAAATATAGGCCGTATAAGAATGTATACTTGAAAAATAATCCAACAATATAAATTATAGAGTTATATCACCACCTAATAGTTTTTGTTTAATTTACAAAAGTTGAAACAATATTTAAGTCACGTTTAATATTAATGTCCGAGTATATATATCCGTAAAAATATTATCTTTGTCCAATAAATGATTATCTATTAATAATATTTGATTTAATATTTTTATTATTTATATAATGATATTATATAAACACTTTAATTATATTATAAAATAATATTTATAAACTTAAAAACGTGTATAAATATTATATATGTAATACTACATTATTTCTTAATATTTTTATAGCCCAAACGGAGCCGAAAACACTCGTAAACCTCATTTTATAATTCTAACAGCTTTATATGTTTTTAATAAAAGTGCCGAAAATTATTTATAAAAGTTACCTAGCTTTTATTATTTCTAGTTAAATATCTATACACTTCTAGTCTCCGAAAACTTGATTTTATAGTAAAACGTCATTCCGAACAAGTTTGTGGTTTTATACTTTAGCCGAATCGGACCCGAAAGCCTTCAAAAACATCGATTTCAAAGTTTGCAGTTTCTCGCAATTTTTCACAGCTTTATAAAAGCTGTGAAAATAATATATAGTTTTGAAATCTTTAAAAATTCATAACTTTCTCGTTTTAAATCCGTTTTTCGAGTTCTTTATGTGTACGAAATCATGTCGAGATAATCTATCATAATGTTATGTTGATAAACTGTGTAAAAATCTGAGCAGAAACAGTAAGTATAAACTCTTTTATATAAAAACACTTTTATATAAATTTAATTACCGAAATCTTGTAAAATTCATATCTCCTTCATTATAGCTCTATTTTTCAAGTTTCTTATATATTCAGAATCATCTTGAAATTTACTATTTTAATATCAGGTTTACAAATTGCATAAAAGTTCATGCCTTGGTATATCTTAGTTTGATCAGGAGTAAAGGTCACATCCACAATCTTCTCACAATACCCTCACGTTGTATCTGACACAGTATCACTGAGTGTACTTTACTATACACATGTAGAATATTTAAGATTATAAAAATCCATCATAAACACACAGTTATTTCTAATATAACTTTAAGTTATACATTTGTTAGAATAGAGGGGATTGTGTAGGTAACACACGTAGAGTCTGTACTGGAGTTGTGACTATGTTTTATATAAGGGGTCCTATCTGATACTTTTTTTGTACATCGAATTCGGTTTTGGATGTTATGGATACATGTAGAGAGCTAGATATGATTGGAGACATATGTCACTGGAGGTTCATCTGCGTTACAGGTTTGTGAGTAACGTCTTATGAAGATACAGATGGAGAGTCTACACACACACACACATGAGATTGTGATTTTAGTTTTTACAGTGGTCTCATTTTGTGGTATCACACACATAGGAGAGTGGCTGGGGATATATATCAGAGAGGTGAGAAAGAGTGTGCTGTATGGTTGTAGGTATATAGTTATAGGGGTGTGTGGGTTTGACTAGTGAGAGAGAGTGTGAGAGAGAGGTGTCGCTGTGGGAGTGGTGGTGTTTAGGAGTGGGGATTGTATAGGTGTTAGTTATGGATGTCTTGGAGAGATGGTTTGGTAGTGGGTTGGTTATGGTTTGTTAAAAGATAGTATGTTGTGGGATGAAGGAAATGTGTGTTGCGGTGTGAAGTTGTGTATTTTTGTGTTTGTTTGTTGTGTGCATTGAATGTTTTGTTAGTTGTTAAGGTTTTATGTGTAAAGTGTGTTGTTTGTGTGTTTGTACTATTTTTTTATCTTAATTTTAGTAATTATTGGGGGGGGGATTTTATATGTGTGTTGTTATTGTAGATTTGTTATTTTAAATGAATTTTAAGCGACAACGTTGAATTATGAAGTTAGTAATTTATGTCCATCCATTTATGTTCAATATGTTCAAATAAAATGTCCACAACAATTATTTATTTATAAACTATATAAATAAATTGTAACAATTAATTATATAAATTTTCCAACACTTGCAATATATCAAATGAAATATGTTCTCTAACATATCTTAAACACATTCTTACCATGAATGTGTATTTTCTTGATTATGTATAAGCTTGTTTTATTTTATAAACTTTATAAAATATTAATTAAATGGCGATTTAACAATATAACAAATATGTATGTATATAGATGAAGTAATTATGAAAGTGTAGAGATTATGATAGATCTTATATGAATGAAAGAAGAAGTGAACACAATCAAATCCTAATTCTTCAACCCAAAATCCTTTTATAAAACCCTAATTTCCTTTCTTAAAAACCCTTGATTAAATGAAACCCTAATCTTGAAAAACACTTAATACACCTTAGAATCATCCCTTAATCAACCTTGTTTACTTGTGTTGTTGTAGAAATGAGACTTATGAATTTTCTTATGCATAAATTTTGAGTCATGGGTTTGTAGGTAAGAAAACAAGAGAGAAATTAATTTTTGGCAAGTAATGAGAGTGTGTGAATAAGGCTTGCATTAGGCTTCCTTTTATAGTCAAAATATCTAGCAAACCTCTTAGCAATATCATGGATTAAGAGTGGTTTAGCTTATCAAGTACAAGTGTTCTCCTCCTCCCTATGCTTGAACCGCGATTAAGAGTGAAGGAAGGACAAAAGAGACCTTGATATCCCATGGATAAAGAGCTTATGGTTTACATGGTGGTTAAAAGGAAAGTTTAGATTAATTAGAAGTGACTTTAGTGGAGTGGTTGACTTTATTTATTATGTATGAACAAAGGGGACGGCCAAAACTCTTTTTAGGATAGAAATTATATAAATTTTGTGTATTGGGTATAAGAGTGGGTATTTGTTGAAGTATAGATAGGTATTGGTGTTTATGCATAATTGTAATTTATTGCAAAACGTAAACGTTTTACGTAACCAATAAAAATAAAAAGTGAAAAATTATAAATTATCTTCATAATAATTATATAACACTTGTTTGACGTAAACGATGACGGTTTACGTTAAATGTTGATTTTTAGTTTACGCGATTTAACTAAACGTTGAAAATTAAAAGTAAACGCATAAAACCCTAAAAATAAATAATGAAAAGTATGAAGTCGTAAAATGACCTCAAATAACGGATTGTTACAAGCTGTAGGTTTTCTTGGATCTTTTCCTGTACCACTACAACATATGGAATGGAAACCATAGTATAAAGGAAATTTCTGTAAGAAAGAAGAAAGGGATGGACAGTGGCATGCTGAAATTAGATTAACAGACCCCTACGGAAATGTGTATGATCAAGGTTTCAAAACCAAGCCAACAAAAAGGAAATTGTCAAAGTATCATAAGTTGAGTGATGTGATGTCACCTAACTGGTTCCCAGAATAAAAAATCACTATGATCGAAAAAAGAGCACTTTTCGTACTCCCTCAATTTTACCTTTTTATGTTTAAAGTTTATGTTTAAATCAAAGCTATGTAATCTTTTCTTTTATTATCAGTTTAAAAATAAGTTTCTATGAAATATTTAGTGAATTCCTATGTTTTTATAAAAATTCTACTATTGTACAGTAGCTGAGAAAACTTTTTCTCAGAAGTACGCCTCACTTCTTATGAAGTCCGCCGCACTTTTGAGCGGGAAACAAATAAAATAGTATATTTTCCATATTTAAAATTCAACCTAAATTATAAAACTCTAAAATCTGTAATTCACCACAAAAATTCGAACCTTAAGCCTTTAATCTAATTCAATATATTTGCTTAAAGATTTGTTAGAATGAATATATAACTAATGATAGTTGTTAAAATACCTTTGAAGCAACCATTAGAATTTGTATTTTTATGATTCAATAACTAGAATTATGTTAAAGGTAGAATTAAAATTTGATTGATTAATTTTGTTATTTAACTTAGGGTTGTTAGAACCTTCTTTTATGTTTTAAAAGAAAGAAAAAAAACTCAGTTAAAAACGAATATATAGGATAAGTTTTATGTAAGAAAATTATACAATAACCCAGAAAGCACGCCGCACTTTCTATGAAGTGCGACGCACTTTGACTCAAAAAATAGGGTAGGAAGGTTAAGTTATTGTCCAAAACATGTCTGTTGACCACCTAATCTTTCTAACACTAATATTTGCTTGTTTTGATGAAGTTTTGAGTGTAGTCTTTTGGAACGCACGATGATGATGCCGGTTCTTCCTCATCGCGTCCAAAAAGAGCCCAAATTACTGAAAATATGGAAGAAGCTTTGATGGGGCGTGTGCTTTATGAAATCTTGTTATGGGGGAATTGTAATATGACACTTAAGAACATGTATAACACCAACCTAGCTGGAAACCTATCAAAACAAATTTACTATCCTTTCATTATAGATTGGAACGTTTTGAACACCCCTGGTTGTGGTAATGCTATTGAAGATATGCTAGAGATTAGGGTGTGTGGAAACTAGAAGGGGAGTTGAATAGTTTTTACCCTTTTAAAATTAAAACTTAGATTGTCGACTTATGTGAATTCAAGAGATATACATAAATGTATATGATAGCGATGCAATAAATAAATAAACTAACAACAAAATATAAGCAAGTAAAGATAAGAAAGATCAAACCGATTACACAATGATTTATAGTGGTTCGGCTACGAAGCACCTCTTCGCCCTACTTCACTCCCCAAGTACCCAACTTAAGAGTTATCTTCACTACGTCAACAAGCTCCCTTTAGGCAGAGAAAACCGTACACGTCGCTTACACTTTTTCCGGTACTAAGCTAACTACCGAGTTCTACTTCAAGATAGAACAAATCTAACACACTATGTATTTTGAGGCCTAAATACTAACCTATCATACACATCTGATACACACAACATACAACACAAGATATACAAGATGAATGATTATCATAAACGTGATGACACAACTAAACTAATAACACTTGAAGCTTGACGTCTTCTTGAGTGTTCTTCACTAAAGAGCGGAATGAGTTGATCACTTATAATGGATTATATAACAAGTATAATGATCAAAGAATATGCAAAAGATAAAGTATGTATAAGAAAAATATATGTCAAGAGTTGTTTGAAATAAAGAAGTGAGGTTGGTATTTATAGGCAACCATTTGAATTTCAAATTCTGTCCCAGGGGAACAAGACGTGCGACCTACGGATCCACCATCTCCTGGATCCGTGCAGTGCATTTGGTGGATCCATGGGAGGAGCTGGGACAAAAATTGTCATTTTGTGATTAACCTTAAATCTATAGAAAATATTATTTTGTACTTATTAAAACTAGTTTACTAGATTCTTCTAGAAGAAAATATTTCTTAACATGAATAAGGAAAGATTTTCTAGATTTGGGAATATTTAGAAAGATTATTTCCACTTATGGTTAATCCTATTTTGTCTTACATGAATAATATAACTAGCTTATAAATAATCATGTGTTAAGTTAAATCATTTGATTAGAAAAGATTTATGTGAATGATAATATTTTTCTTTGATCATTAACTATGTTTAATAATGCCATATTCATACCTTAAGTGATTAGTCGTCGTCAAGTAAACTTTCGACTAAATAACTTGTTTACGTAAACTTTTACGTAGTATGACATTATATTTGTTATTATCAAAACATGAAGATCATTAAATATAAATATCGTTTTTGCGCGAATATTTGTATTAACAATCTCCCCCTTTTTGATGATGACAAAATATAAACTCATGCTTATTTAAAAGTTACTAAATAAGTATTTAGTAGATGAGTTTACATATCTTCTCCTAGGGCTGTAAACGAACCGAACGAACACGAACGGAGCCTTGTGCATGTTCGTTTATTTAATTTTAACCGGATAAATAAACGGACACGAACACTTAAACGGACGAATTTTCGTGTTCATGTTCGTTTATTAAGAAAATGAGTTGTTCATATTTATTTATGTTCGTTCATTAAGAAACTAAACGAACCTTAAACGAACATAAATAAACGTAGAAAAAAAACATAAAATTTATCAAATTATGCATAATATTTTATTTTATAAGTGTTGTTTTTTTAAACATACCAGTTTTAAAAGGTATACAATTAAAGGATATGATATACGAACATAAACAAATAAATAAACATAAACGATTGTTAATGAACGCATAATCGAACGTTCACGAACATAAATGAACGGACGTGACTTTTGTTCATGTTCGTTCATTTAACTAAACGAACGTAAAATAATATTCATGTTCGTTCATTTAATAAATAAACGAACATAAATGAACTTTTTACCGAACGGTTCATGAAATGTTCACTGAACATTTAGTTCATTTACAGCCCTATCTTCTCCCCCTTTTTGTCAAAGCAAAAAGTGTTGTAGAAGGAGGGGAGTCTTGCAAGTCTTGTTTTGACGAATGCAAAGTAAAAAAATAAAGACTAATTACAAGTTCCCCCCCTTGGTGGATGCTCCCCCTCGCTTGGGGCACCAAGGAATCGAGCTATGGATGCGTTGCTATAAAACAAAGTTAGTAGACAAGCAAATATATATATGACAATCACAAATGCACAAATATACATAATGAACATCCATCATCAATACAACAAAAGAAAATAATGCTTAATCCATTATAAGGGATTTAAACATAAAACTTGACATTAAAGCCATTACATGATAAACCAAAAAAAATAAAGAAAACAATTAAAAGTCCTAAATCTTAGGATTTATCATTTTCCCATATAATCTTAGGGGTGTGTGTTATCAGATAGGTGGATTTAGTGCGGAAGGTATGCTGGGTTTGAAGATCCAAGATGATGTTGGATGTAGGAGCAAATGAAATGAACGCCCTCTTGTAGGCTCTAAAGTTGATTTACTTTGTTGGTACAACATCTACATATGTGTAGATGAGGATTGAGATTAGTAATTAGGATTAAATGATCAAACTTGTTATGAAGAGAGGGTGTTTTATTTTGTGAGGTGTGTTCTTGAATGTATTCGAACATGATATGCATTTCATTAATAGTAATCCAATTTCACGTTGAGATTTACTACAACATTGACATGTCTTGAGGTGAAAATGAGCTTGTCTTGATTCTAAGACTTTGAGTGGAAGGATATGTGGATCAACTTGATTTGATTTGAGTTTTGAGAGATGCTCTTGGATGATTTTCCTTTTGATTGTGGGTGTGGAATCGTTTGAGGAGGTAGACATTTGAATGTTGAGTATTAAGGTTGTAAGGATATGTCTTATAAAGGACATTGGGTGTATGTTTTGGCATGAAGGTTTTTGGATTATATGGAGAACATGTTATTTCCTAAGGTTTAAGATCCCACATAGTATCATATAGCATGGTTATATGATAAAGTAGAAAAAGTTAAAAGACAATAAAATTCTAATTTTGGTGCCTGGCTCCGTAAGCCACGGATCCACCAAAATAACAGACGGATCTACCAAATGGTGGATCCGTAGGTCGCAAATTTTCATAAAAATGACCAGAACATGCATTTATCCCCCCCCCCAAAAAAAACATGAAACAAATTATCATGCAAGCATCATTATCATCTACCAAATAAAATCAACATGATAGGATGTTCATAAAGCATAGCGTAGTTTCAATGTTTAATTCATGCATGCATAGCACTTAATAGCATGCATTTTGGTTCAAGATGGCATAGTTTAACACAAAAGATGTTACAACTAATTAATAGTATAATGTTATCCTAAAGCAGTAGTTTAAGATCCCTAGAGAATGAGTTATGCTAAATCTAAAATTGATCCATGGATGACCAATATCCTAGCAAAGGGGATGTTTGGTTTGAGCTTTCAACCGAAGATGGAGAGTAGGGCATGTTAATCTTAACTTCTTCACGCTTACTCCTCTTTCTCTCATTCTTTCTATTGATGGATCTCATCATTCGATAGTGCAAGACGAATTGTAGAGAATGATGGGATGAAAGATTTTAGGATGTTTGGTAAGAATGAATCGGTACAACCGAGTAATGAGTAAGCCATATGGTAGAGGACAATCGACTCTATCTTTGACACTCTCAATTTTATGAGCAATGAAGTAGGCAAGGTTAAAGTTTTAAGAGTTTTTGAGATGATAGAGTATGATGGCGGAGCATGCATCAATGAAGCTTGTATGAGTGTTAACACAAATGACATTTCCATAAATGATGAGTTCCCAATCTTTGATGTTGGGAGGAAGATTATCTCGACGGATAATGGTAGGATTTGAACAATTTTTATGGCATGATGAAAGGAAAATGTTTTGAACGACATATCCAATGTTTGGAAGAATAGTTTGATAGGAAACATGCTTTTCACGAGTAGTGTTCAAAAGTTCTAATGAACATTCCTTTGAGAAGATACATGTTCCTTTGTATGGAATTTAAAGGACTTGACCGAATTTTTCGAGTGACATAATGAACGTCTTGTCTCGAATGGTGAAACCAATCGAAAGAGACATATCATGCACATTTCGTATGAGTTGAAATTTGTGATAGAATTCAATGATGAAGCAAGGACAAATATGACCATTTTAAGGTGATAAGACAATCAAATTGAATTGGTTTGAATTGATCAACGATGTCATTGCCAAAGGTAAAAGATGACTCAATGTGTCTTCCTTCATGAATGAAACGATTTCAGAGGTTTTTAAAAGAGTTTTTAGCATTGTTTAGAGTGGACCTTTGGTGATGGATTTTTGGTATGTAGGCTTTGGTTCTTTTGTAGTCGGATTTCATCATTCCAAGCATAATTAAAACCTAAAAATTTATAATTAGGATATAGATAAGTATATTGAAAGTATGTTATGATGTGTGTATGTGATTTATGTATATTATGTAGTAAATCACATATCTTCATTTTGCTTTATCTCTCAATTCGAATGAGTCAAGATATCACAATAATTGTGGATTTTGAAGGTTCATTCATGAGAGAGTAATTGTTTTTTATTTGTATTAACTATGTAAGTAATATTTGTTAAAACAAATTTCTAATGGTGAGTTTTATAAAAACAAGATTAATCTTGGTGAATCACATTGAATGTGAGTTCCAAGTATGGAAAAATAAATTGATCTATTATTTTAAGTTCTTTTCCTTTTATGGAAGGAAAAATAAGTATTTCAAAATTAAGATTTATAAGAGAAAAACTTACAATTGTAAATGTAGATGTCAAGAAATGTATGGATCTATCTTAATTATGGCTTGAAAAGATGTTGGCGGGAATGCTCAATTTTGGGTGATATGAGATGTAGGTGGTTGTATGATATTGAAAGAAAGAACAAGTGGTCCAACAACTTAAATGTAGGGTACCCAGTTGACTCACGGATCTACCAACACAACACACGGATCTACCTATGGTGGATCCGTGGTCCGCAAGTTTCCAAAAATACAGACAGAGTTGATTTTTGAGCAAATTTAGATAAGGTGTAGTGTTTTTGGCAATTGAAGTATGTTATATATACTATTAGGAGTATGTGATATAATTTTCGGAGTCGACTTTCAAGTTTTAAACAAATCGTGCAACTTGTCATAAATTTCTCGATGGAATTTCAACGTAGTCGATCCTACTAGGAGTGTGCTATCTTTTAGCATAAGTTTGACCATTACTAATAACACAATCATTTGTGAACATTTAGATTCAACAAAACATCATCAACACAAGTGTGAGTTGCAATTTAATGATTGTTCTTTTCATCCTTTTTAATCGATTTCGTAATTTTCATGTATTGACCATACATGTAGATTTTGAAAATATCTATGGTTATTTTATTGATATATTCTTAATCTAATAAATTTCTAATCTTGATTATGTTCACGATCGAAAGTTTTGTAATTAGAACTTGTAATGAGAATTAACATCTTTTGAATAATGATTAATTACTTCATTAAATTTCCGCTTACGGTTATTTTTGAGATGATGAAGAATCACTATCCATGATAAGTTCCATCATTCCTAATCATAATCTTAAATAATTAAATACTTCACGTTTTAAAGGCTTAGTAAATATATCGGCTATATTATCTTTCGGATGCAACTTTCTCGATAGAGATATTGCCATTTTAGACATTATCACATAAAAAGTGGTGGCATATTTCTATATGTTTAGTTCTAGAGTGTTGTATGAGGTTTTTTGCTTTAGTCGATAGCGCCTTTATTGTCGCACATAATCAGAACGTCATCGAGGCGTATGCAGTAGTCGATGAGAGCTTGTTTCATCCATAGTGCTTGTTGACATGCCTTAGGGTTTTCATAACTTCATAATATGTTTCAACTTAAAGAAATACATAAGACATGTTAATAATGATTATGGACTTTTAATCATGTTAATATAACACTAAAATAAAGTCCTATGGAAAGAAATATACTTGTACACTCTTGGTTATGTATAAAATGATTATTGAGAAAACTAGTAAATTATGTTTACATAGTAATGTTATGGTTTAAAATGATTAATGGATATGTTGACATAAGTAACTTGGACCACATTAAGACTAATATGGACATAGACATTTAATATATTAATATTTATAATATAAAAGATATATGAGGCTTGTGATAAAGAACAGAAAGTAGTAAAGTATAAAGAAAAGGTTACAACTGAAGTCAACAGACTCAAGCAAAGTTGCTGTCTCCAAAAATTCGAAATTTTGCATACTTATTTTATATTTTATAAAATTACTACATTTCACGACGATTCCGAAAAAGTAAGAAACTTGTTAAACGGATTAATAACGAAAAAGGTTACGATTAAAAACAAGATAAAACGTTAATAAACAAGACGTAAAAATAAATTTTTTAATAAAAACATTTTTATAAAAATTTCAACAGCAAGGGTTAGAATTTTTTAATAAATAATACATATTTTTAGGATTCCAAAATGATAAGAATCGTAATTTTTTTATTTAATAACGAACGAGTTATGAATTTCGCAAGTTTACGACAATTAATACTTTTATAAAACTATTTTTATAAAAGTTACTATTCATGACAGAAAGTTATATTTTTGTAAACCTCAAAATATATAGAACTTATCAAAAACTAGAACGTCCTCGAAAAGAATCTTCAAAATGGATCTATAACGAATCAAATACGACGTTTACGGGTTTTTACGACAATTTTAAATCCGATAAAAATATACATAGGGTCTGATGTGAACAGTAATTTTTACTGTTCACCAGCAGGTCCGAAATTTGAAAATGTCAATATATGATAACTCGTCTTAATACGAAAAGATGGACATAAGAAACGCGAGAATCGTCTAAAACGCGAACGTTACGGCCAGTTTACTAAACGTCAATATAAACTTTAAACTTATTAAACACAATTTTCTAAAACCCTTAGTTGGTGATTGAGCTATATAGAATATTATGATGGTTATCAAGTACTATATAACAAGGGAGTTTCAAACTGAGGCATCTTTGGATGGCGTTTCGACGAGTTGTTGGATTTACTATTTTTAAGTGTCCAAACTCCCGAACGTCATGTCATGGACCTCATTTAATTATGATAGCCCAGACACGATAGTACGATGTAACAACTTGAGGATTTAATATTCAATATTGTTAGATTAAGTACCGGTACTTATACGACCTTAAATTAATTAGGTGCATTTGACAAATCGCGTGTCGCGTTAATTGTGATACACTAGGCATTACTCCACATCAAGGTGATTCATAGCCCCACTTTTTACATGCGTTTGTTTATTTAACAAAGTTTTTGGGGTAAAACATGCAATGCATTACAATTGGACTACAAGTGGTTAAGTTTCATGTTAAGATTACGGGTTTTGCCTAAAGTAGCGATAACCCATATCTGAGCCCATTATCATGAACTGTTTAATTGTGAGCGCGAATTTATAATAGATCTATTAGGGGGGGGGGTTTTGACAACCCCGTTCGGTGATTAGCTAACACCATGAAACGAACAAAACCCTGTCGAACCAAAGGATGTTTGCGGGTTAGAACATCACCACGGGCAAACGGCCATTAATTTTGGCATCCATACATGTCAAGCATCAGTGTCATGAGCTTAGAGCAACGTAATTACATTTATATGATATCTGCATCGTTTGCATTATCATACAATTGGGTGAAATCTTTTGGTCCTACAATATATGATTATCAAACTCATGAATTCACCAACATATGTTGACGTTTTGTAAAGCAATGTTTTTTTCATGGGATCCATAAGCACAAGGTGCGATGGATACATTGTGTGTTTTGATTTGGATGTCTTATGCATTAAAGATTTTGTCGCATTTCATTTTGTAATCTTTTATGGGCTGAAAATCTTTGTATGATTAAGGGAACAAGTTAAGCTACGCTTTTTGTAACAAATGAATTTGTTAAATCCAATGTAATCGTTTTCACGACTTTTTGTCGTTCAATATGATCTCTTTGTTTGTTGCTTCATGAAGGTAACCTATTTGAATATACTAATAGCCTATGTTAAAATCAGTTGTAAGTGAGAAAAACAACTTCTTCTTACACAACTGATATAAATTGAACAACGTAAACTGATAACCTTTCATTCTAACTTTCATTACAATAAAAATTCAAAAGATAAAGTTATTATAAAATATTACATATTGCCTTAGCTTCTCAATGACTCTCATCTGCTTGAGTTGGTTTAAGTTTCTCTTATCAATTTTAGCAAGCAGAAGAGAACTGAAGGTCCTAGCATGATCATCAAGCCCTAGACATTGCTGAAGTCTAAATAATGCCAGAGGACCCGTACGTAGAGGCCGCTCTTCAGGCACCACCCTCTCCAGATTATGTGCCAGGCCCGGAGGAGCCTGAGCAGGCACCACCCTCACCTGATTATGTTCCAGGTCCGGAGCATGATGATGACGAGATCGTTGCTGAGGACCAGCCGTATGCAGAGGACGCCTCACCTATTGCACAGTCACCGGATTATGTTCCAGAGACTGATCCTGAGGCAGATCCGGAGGAGGATGGCGATGAGGACCCTGAGGAGGATCCTATTGACTATCCTGCTGATGGAGGAGATGATGGAGACGATGAGATGGACATCGAGGAGGATGAGGATGACGATATGGATATCGAGGCTGATGAGGAGGATGAGGAT
Source organism: Tanacetum coccineum (assembly GCA_026074375.1). NCBI lineage: Eukaryota > Viridiplantae > Streptophyta > Magnoliopsida > Asterales > Asteraceae > Tanacetum > Tanacetum coccineum. Next base: position 51,304 of record BQNB010034762.1, read on the forward strand.
GACGAGATGGATGTCGAGATTGACGAGGAGGCGGAGGAGGAGCACCTAGCTCCTGCCTACCCGGTAG
>BQNB010034763.1:0-51368 GCA_026074375.1 Tanacetum coccineum
GATCGTGATGATGTGCAACATTTTTGAGGATTGGATAAAAGAAAATGTAAGTGAAAGATTAAGTGTTGTATGGAGAAATTGAGGAGAAAATTTTGTATAAAAAGAGGAAAAGTAACCGTTGGGGTTACTGTTCACCGACCGTTGGGGGCACTGTTCATATAAAAAAAAAAAAAAATAATTATCTACACCTCTTCATCAACATTATTCCGGAAGAAATATCCGCATCTTTTTCTCCGAACCCGTACCTTCCTCAAGTGCCGCAATTTGAGCCTTGAGGACAAGGCTCTTCTAACCGGAGGAGACTGTAACATTCCATATTTTCAGGTCTTTTACGACGTCATCTATTTTACTAATTTTTTTTTCTTTCTCGTACGCGTTTACTTTTAATTTTTAATAGTTAAGTTAAATCGCGTAAGTTAAAAATTATCGTTTAGCGTAAACGGACACCAAACAAATAAATGTTTGCATCAAGCAAGTGTTAAGTAATTTTTCGTCAAGCAAGCAATATATTATTTTTACGAAAGTAATAATCAACTTTTTATATTTATTTTTATCGGTTACATAAATTGGTTACGTTTCGCAATTTAATACGATTAGACATTCTCGGAACCACTAAAATTTATCTACGCTTCAACAAATACCCACATTTATACCCAATACATAAAAGTTACAAAAATATATCATATATAGCATATATGTGCTGAAATTAGTGCAATTTATACAAGGTTTTATAAGAAAAATCTTACACTTGGTCAATGTACATCTATCTTGCAATTAAAACCTAGCTAGTTTGTTACTTTGACTCAAGGCAAGAAACCAAGACTTTCCCCAAAACCCTCCCATTGTCCCCTTGACCGAATTCCTCCTCCCTTTGACCATTGACCCTTCTTGAGAATGTTTTGACCAATACTTATCCTATATATACATGTAACTAGTGGATTCCAGCATAAACAACTTAGTAACATTTGTCACAAAACTAACTTCCTATCTCTTCTTCTCTCCTTAAGCTCACGAAAAAAACAAACCCCCTTTACATAATCCATACAAATTTTCCTTCAACATATTCCAACCATCACACATCATTTCTAAGATATACTAAGGTGTTTGCAAGCATTGGTTAACCACTTGCAAGTATTGAAGCAAAGAAAGTAAGATTAAAGTTTATAACCTAATCTAGGTTTTCAATAAATTTAAGCTTTGTTTTTAATCTATACCAGGGTTTAGATACATTGGTTCATCACACTACATCTCATTAATGTTATCTAGAAAACCTTTACAGTCTTTACTTTATTTCATTTTTTATGTGTTTACATTTCTATAGAACTACATCACCATATAGGATTCTTAAACATGAAAATGAAGTTATCTACAGACACTAAACACCAAGTTTTTTTGGTTCAAAATTCGAGTAAAAACAAATTAATTTTATGTTTTTATAAAATTTTACACATCATGACGATTCCAAAAAGATAAGAAACTCGAAAAACGGATTTATAACGAAGAAGATACATAGTTTACGAGTTATACGTTAATTAAACTTTTATAAAACTAATTTTATAAAATTTACTGTTCACAACAGATACATTTTTGGAAAATAATTGTAAAACTTTTTAATACAAGACGTACTTCAAAGAATCACTAAAAACGGTAGTAAAAACAGTAAGATATTACGACGTTTTCATCAAAGTTATCGAACATTAATAAATAAGCTAGAAAACTTATGCATGGCTTCAGCAGCTGCTGAAGCACATTTTCGAGGGCCTTCGGGTCTGATTAAGTCGAAATGTAAAACTACAAAGTTGTTCGGAACGACATTTTACATAAACCTGCCGATTTTCATAATTTTCGGATGTATATTTTGTAAACTAGACACTATTTCCTGAGATGAATAGTGTTGGTTCGTTTTTTTTTAAATTTTTGCGAAACATTTTGGAATCACTTAAATAATATTTATACTTGTTTTAAACTTTATAAATGTTATTTTACAAAGGCGATTGAACTATTTAACGAATTCACGAGCTTTAATACATGGGCATTTATTTTGTCAAATGGATTTTCATCAATATTTATCACGAACACGAATTAAAGGTGAATGAAACTAATAGACCTAAATGTGGTATTAATCAAAGTACTAAATTACGAGGAGTTTCATAATGAAGCCTCTTCGGGGTGGCCGTATCGACGAGTTTTGGATTTACTGATTTAAAGTGTCCTAGCTCCTCATAAAACATCACATACACGACCTCTTAATTATGATAGCCGCACGATAGGTAATATGACTACACGACCTAAAAATAATCACAGTGTTTTAGGTACTTTATACACCTGTATTTAATTAGGTTTGCGTTCGACGCGTCCGTAGCCATGTTTTATTAACCTATTCGATATTCCATTTTCCGTCAATTTCCTCAGGTGAGTTTCATATGCCCTCGGCATTTCAATCTTTCAATATTTTATAAACCCCGAGGGGAATACATCCGTTTTACTAAGTAACATAATGATCTTCTACTACAGAATCGTTACATGACTATTTTACTAAAGCTTGATTTGTACTACATGAATTAGATCGTGGAATACCTATATTTGAAACCGAAAAATTTGAGACATGATTGTTTTTACTAACGACACTAATGTTTTTTATTCAAGTGTATGGCTATACAGATATACTTGCCTGATTATTAATGCCTAAGTTTATCATATTGCCGTGAAGTCCCTATTATCATGACCGTTTAATTGCTATTATAATGACGCAGGTGTTATGGATAGATTCTATCGGGACTGACAATCCCCACCTTTACTTGGGTTTTTATCACTAGTATTGATCAGGTGCATTTTAACCATTGAGAGGTGTCCGGGTGTTGGCAGCATCCTATAGTACGAATTGGGCAAAATTCTAGTTAAGGCTTTCGGTGTCATAGCTTATGCAATAATATATACTTAGACTTGGATGAATGTGTTTTCTCATGTCTACAATTACTTTGTTTTTTGGACTTGGGAATATGGTACTTAGTCCAACACATTACTAAACTTTTCGATCTGTGTGGGTCCACTTTAAATACTTCTTGATTTGATGAATTCACCTACTACGACTATGATTTGATGGATTCGAAAATAACTACTTTAAAATGTTGTAACGCTACTTTCCTTCTGAAATAATTTCTTAAATATTTCAATACTGCTTTTTACTTAAACTTAGAATTCACCAACATTAATTGGTACTGATTTAGCATGTCTTTTCATGGTTACTATTTACTATTATTGCTAGGAGCATTGGGATCATTTGAGCCGCGCGGATATAATTGATCCAAAAATACACACACTAAAACACACACACAAATCAAAGATCATCCACAAATCGCATTAAAAATGAAAGAAAAAGATGTCGATGATGTTGTTGAAGAACAAATCTTAACGATTAAGCTTAGAGCTGAAGATTTGAGTAAAAAGCCGATGAAATTCAAGCTTAAAATCACTAATTCAAGTATAATATACTTCATCTACATATTTTAATGTTTATAGAGTTTTTGATTAACATATTGTGATTTTTTTCAATTTATTGTGTTTATAAAATTAATAATGATGATATTTTGATGTTATTCTGATGTTAGATGATGTTATTAAGACTTTAATAAAGAAAATAAGTGATTAGAAGTTAAGTTTTCACTATTTAGAAAGAATTTGTTGATGATATTGTTATTTTAGAGATAAAATAATGGACTAGAAGTTAGTTTGAATAAGTAAAATCACGAATAAACTTTTGCTGAAGGTGTAGGCTAAGCATAAGGCGAAGCCGAAGGCTTATTCTACGTTAAACAGATATAGTATGACATGTTAGTGAAAAATCATATATGATAAGTTGCCTAAACAAACTGTAAAAACTTATGTAATGTATCATACATGATATAAGTTAGGTTTTAAGCATTTATAATATATCATATATGATAATGTGCTTGAAAATAAAATACAAGCAGTTTGTGATCTCCTGGTGAGTAATTAAAAGTTAGTTTTGTGTATAATATCATATATGATAATCTGCTTGAAAGTCTACTTCTGTAACACTATAATATATCATATATGATAATGTGCCTGAAAATAAAATCAAATCTTTTTATTTGTGTAGAGAAAGCTGTTTTCAAGGCATTTTGAAGAATTCAATCATCTCAAGGCCAGAGAAGTGAACATTAAGAAACAACAATCATCAGACCAAAGTGAGCTACAAAAAGACAATGCAACGGAGTGTGGGGTTTTCTTAATGATGCATATGGAAATCTACAACGGAGAGATTGCCAAGAACGGAGTGTGGGGTTTGCAAAGACGCACACGAAAAAAATGTGATCTCCATTTATTTTCTATAGACGATTTTGTAAACCATCTGAAACTAGTACAATGTCTTGCGGATTTGATTTTGAATATTATGTCTATTTTGTTTAAGTTTTATGCACACATTCATAATCACTCGTAAAAATAGCATTAGAACAGGAACACATGTTATCATTGTTTAAACATCAAGTATGATAGTTGATAAATTAGTGATGATCATGTTAAATCATATGTGATTTATGAAAGAAATTACATATGATACTTTGTTACCAAATGTAAAAAAAACTGATGTAAAATCATATACGATTCTCTAGAATATCACATATGATATATAATAGAATCACATTCATGTAAGATCAAAAACAACAAAATTCAAGTAAAAAAAGAATTATAACACTTGTTCATATAATAATCAAACATAAAAGAGTACTTTTTTAAACAACAATTTCTTCTTGAAAAACAACTTAATGTTGAACTACAACTTGTTCTTGATCTTCAAACCTCTTAGGGCACCTCCTCTTGTTGTGATCAAAACTTCCACACAATAAACAAGCATTCATGTTCTTCAATTCTGAAAATATAAAAGAATAAATAAACTGTTTTTTGGAAAAATAAAATATCATATATGATATATCAAACACGTTAACCAAAAGCTACTTAAAACTGCTTATTGCTAACTGATAAGCTAAATACACCTTAATTCAGCTTATATCAACAAATTAATCTAATATAGCTTATTTAGAACATAAAAAATAGCTAATAATAAAGCTTATTAACACTAGCAACATAACTAAGCTAATAAGATAGCTTATAATTCATCAAAATAAGCTATTAAGCTAGCTTATAATTCAGCAACATAAATTCAAATGATGATAATACATAAACTTATTCACATAAAGGACCTAAATAAATTAACTTATCACTAATAACAAATAATTAAGATATTCGATCAAAATAAGCCGAATAATAAGCTTAGAAATTCACATGATGATAAATCAATAAGCTTATTCACATCAAATAAACTAAAACAAGAACATATATGATGAATCTAACCTGATGTTAATCAACTAAAGAAGGAGATAATCGATCGAAGATCGATTGATTAGATGTTCGTGATGCTCATATTGATGCTCGTGATGATTAGATGTTAGGATTAGATCTAATGAATTTGTTCCTGGTGATTGATGTGTTGTTGGTGGAGAAAGAAAAAAACGCGCTTTGTGTGTGTGTTTTGAATGAGTGTTTGTTAAAGAAAAAAATATTTATATAGTGGATTGAAATGACCAAGATACCCCTGCAGTGTAAATTGGGGATTTAATATCCTTCGTCGGCTGATATGGAGATAGAGGGTGGGGATGAGTCCCCCGATATCTAAACTAAGTTTGGTATCCAAATGAACTTAAATCATTATATTATAAGATTCAGTTTGTATATTTATTGTGCAGTATTAAAGATGGGTCTGAATTAACAAAGTCCTCTTATAGTCTTATTTAATGTGCAGTATTGAAGTGTTGTAACTTTGGTTGTGAAAGTTGTACAAGTTACAAAATGTCATGTAATTCTTTCGTAACAATTTGCTTTAAATAATAAATGTTATATTAAATACTCATTTAAATCACATTATTAAGTTTGTAACTTCATAAACTTATTTTGGGTGTTGTAAATCATTCATGTACCATATATTTAGTACATTTGATTTCCTTAGCATTTAAAATAGTCTCTTTACATGTAGTTATTTAATATGTTTAAGTTACATATCTAGTTATAAATAATACATGAAAGTCATACACACATTCTTATTCTTGAATATTTTTTCTCTCAAGTTCTAACCACCACTTCAAGATTGATATCTGTCAATGCAAGAAGCCAGACTATTTATGGTAAAATTTACTACTGAGGCAGAATATGGTTACAACTGCTAAACTGTTGTGGGCAAGTTCTATGGATACAGAATCAGATGATGGATTATGGTGTTAATTTCATGAACACCAGAATCCAATTGTTTGAGAGCACTATAAGTGTTAATCAAGAAATCCTTTGAGCTTCTAGGACCAAGCATATCAAAATTCGATTTCATTTTATCAGAGATTGCTATGAGAAAAGACTGATAGAAGTTATCAAGATTCACACAGACTCTAATGTTGCAGACCTTCTCACCAAAGGATTTGATGTCACAAGATTTAACTTTTTGGTGGTTAGCATTGGGATGTTAAATTTGTAACCATAATTAAGGGGAGGCAAGATATTTGTTGTACAGTTTGTAGATGAATTCCAAGATGGAAGATGGCTTTGTACTCATTGGGGTTCACTATACTCTTTGGAATAAGGATTCAAGGTTAGATGTGGTACTAAGCTTAGTTCATATTGCTGCAGACACTTTGTACTGCTAGTACCAGAATTAATACCGCTAGGCTTATTTAGTACTGCTCAAAGATATCTACAGATGATTATGGTATTTGAATTGAGTGCAAAGCTATGTAATGCAGTTTGGTTTGTTTTTTAGGGCTCTTCATATGGTACTAAGTTAGTTAGTGCTGCTAGTTTTGGTTAAGTTTGATAACCAAAAGTTAGTACCACCAGGCTTAAAGTTGGTACCGTGGCAAAGTTTGTACCACTGGAATAGCGTTGGAGACAAATTTACCGCTAGGGGTCTAAGTGTAAATTGAATGTTTCTTTGATCTAGGTTTGCGAACCTATTAAACCTCATCTCAATTGCACACTTTCTTCACCTAAAATCCTTAACGCTTCATTTAAAACAACTACTAATCTTTCCATCACAGACAACCATCTATTTCTTCAACTATGGCAGCCTCTGGATAATCCTGTCCTAAGCACAACATGGCCGCCTACTTAGAAAAGACTAATGGGAATGCTAAATTCATGAGATTATAGACTTCCTTACACGCAGCTCAATTTACTATGCTCTAACTGTAAGTCCTGTTGTCTCTACTACATTTGTTGAACAGTTTTGGATGTACTACTAAATTCCAAAAACATTCAACAATGTAGGTTTATTACTGCCTCCAGTTGCTGGCAAGCTGTCTCAATCTCAAAGCATCAATTAGATGTGATCTTCAATTTAATGATGCTGCTGGGATTGATGTGTTACCAAACCAGGCTATATTTGATACCATTCAATTGATGGGGTATGAGGGAGATTTAAATACACTTACTTTTAATAAAGGACTCTTCTCTCCTCAATGGAAATTTTTGTTTCATACCATCATCCATGCTTAAGCTCAAAAGACATCCTGAGATCAAAATACCCTACTAATTATTGCATCTGTTGTATATGTTGGCCACTAATCAAGTTTATACTTTTTCAAAACTAATTTTGAGGTATGATGTGGCATTTGGATGCAAGAAGAAGTTTTGTCATGTACCCACCATTTATTCCAGTATTTTTGACTAACCAACTTAAGAATGTACCTGTCCTCTTAGACCACTTCCCTAATAATGCTTTGACTACTAAGGTTTTCTCTTTTATGGTTAAAAAGGGTAAAAAAATTTATGGGAATGTGACCCTTATTCCCTTCTATGTTGGCTCAACCAACAGAGGATGAAGGTTGCAGTGCAAGAAAGACCATCTGAAATCAACACACACCTTCTCCTACTCACCCAAGTTAAAGGACCAGTCTGAGACACAGCCTGACCCATCCTCAGACCTTCTTCATCTAATCCACTTCCTGGAGTCATTCCAGAAGGTTCTGGGGGAATAATTCGGAGGTCAGTTTCTATGTGATAGATCTCCTATCAGGGAATAAGGATGGCCTGACCACTCACAAGCTCCACGCGTGTGGTATGATATGTTGTCTTCGTTCTTGATATCCCAAGACTTCTCCAAAGGCTTAGTGGATCCTATATTGTTCATCCGCAGAGACAGAAAGGAATTACTTCTGTATTACAGATTTCTCAAAGTCCCAGAAGCATCTTTATTAACCAGTCAAAATATGCCCTTGAATCTTTAAAGAAATACGGTTTTGACTCTTATGACCTAGTGGATACTCCAATGGTGGAGAAATTCGAAGGATTCTTCGATTGCTCTAACAACATTTGCAGATGCGGATCATGCTGGTTGTCAAGATACACGCCGTAGCACTTCTGGTAGTATGCAACTTTTATGTGATAGACTTGTTAGTTGGTCGTCTAAAAGGCAGAAAAGCGCTACGATATCCAGTACGGAAGCTGAATATATTGCTTTGTCTGGCTGTTGTGCTCAAATCCTTTAGATGAGATCATAACTTACCGACTATGGCTTTGGATTCAATAAAATTCCAATGTACTGTGATAACAAAAGCACTATTGCCTTATGCTGCAACACCATTCAAAATTCCAGATCCAAGCATATAGACATCAGATTTCACTTTATCAAGGAGCATGTTGAGAATGGGGTGATTGAACTTTACTTTGTCAATACGGAGTATCAACTGGCAGACATCTTCACTAAAGCTCTTGGCCGAGAAAAAATTGAATTTCTGATCAACAAGCTGGGAATGCGAAGTTTTACGCCGGAGACTCTAAAACAATTGGCAGATGAAGTTGATGAATAGTAGTGGTACCTATTCAAATATCTTGTATAATATGTATATATTTTAAAAACATAAAAACCAAAAAGATTTTTCATTTTTCAAATTTTTATAAAAACAAAATACAAAAATATAAAATTTTAAAACCAAAGAAAAAATTAAAAAATGAGAAAATATAAAAAGAGGTAATAATGGCATGTCTTCTAAAAATCGATAACATTTACGGTCTTAGAAATGTCATTCAATAATGATACGAGCCTGTAAATGAAGTTCGAGCAGAAGTTCCAAATGTTTTCAAAACATGCCAAATGGCTTGCTATTATTTTAGATAGCAACCCGGTCATCATCTTAAAGGCAAGTATTCCGTCAAAAAGGAAACTTGACCTCTCAACGGGAATTTATTCTCGGGCATGGTCTACTTTATGACCATGCAAAGGCTTGTGATTACTTTGCATCACAACCCGTGCTTTCTATGTATTTCCATTAGTGTACGTGTCAGTGCGCTTATGTGTTAAAATAAGAGAAATCTTATTTTTATTGGTAAAAAGTTGTCTTTATAATGAATCAGTGTTTTTAGTAATCACAAAAAGATTTTTCAAAGACAATTCGACCACTCAAACAATGACAACAGCTCTTTAAATAGAAAACGGGTCATTATTTGAGGGGGAGAAATCGTCATCAAATAATCTTTTAAAACGGTCTTTCAAAATAAGTCACAGAATTAACGGATAAAGTTTTTAATAATGACGTATCATAATTCAAGGGGAGTTAATGGATTTTAACTACACAAGCTTAGTGTCATGTGTTTAAAACTTTATGGACTTATTTGCAATTTGAGACTTAGTGAATTCAGGCTTTAAACTATAGACGATCAATATTGCCAACACCTCATAGTTTGTAAAAGACTTAGGAATGCTTGGAAATATTTTCATAGTTTTAAATGACTTGAAATTGATTCTCACGGACTAGATTTAAGCTTATTAATTCTTTAAACACGATCTCGAATATGTATACGTATAAGGTTTTGCTGATTCCGACGTGTCGAAACCAGCAAAAGGGAAGGAGTAGATGTATACTTGATAGTGCCCTTGGCCTTCTTTTAAGGTTAGCTTCTTTTGTCTTTTGAGGTTAGCTTCTTTTGATTTTAGGGCTGTTTTGAATCTCTCTTTCGGGTGCACTATTTCACTATATCAATCACATGGAGGAAGAGACATCTCGTCATTATCTGTAGCATCTATCTGGGTCCCAGGGGGAAGGTGTTGAGGTATAAATTTATTTAAAACGGTGAAGAATTCTGTCTGATTCATTTAATGTTTTACATACCCAACCGATCAATCTCTAAGCTAATTCTAAAAGAAGTAAAATATTTTATTAGAAGAGGTACACATAGGTATGATGTTTTCCTTTTAGTTAGTCTAGGATTCAGCAGAAAGAAAATGAGTACATTTAAGGACTTAATTGACTTAGGAGTTTCCATTTTTGACTACTATTAGAGGGAATATTGTGATATCCTGGACTTAGTTGACTTTGGTGTTTAACAATTTATATCCATCGCCAATCCTTGAAGAGAGAAATGTCGCTCATCTCGGACTTAATTGCTTTAGTTGTTGCGTATCAAATTTCTTGAAAGGGTTTATTGTGAACTCAGATATATGTTCTATACATTAAGACTATGCTTGAATGCGGCTTGCAATAAAGTTTCTGAATCTACCTCAGAAATGATCTGCTGGTTTTAGGGGGAACTAAGACAAACATCAACACCGACATCACCAACCTCACACAGGCTTCAAGTTACATAAGTATCTAGAATCGTGTTCTAATCCTCGAAGTTTGATATAAAGACTTCACGAACCTGGAGAAGTAAAGTTAAAGCATACGCTAAAGAGTGCTGGACAGAGCGAAAGAATCAGATTGACAACCTCTTGAAAGAAAAGAAGGGTTAATAATGAGAGCTTTGAAAAAGTTCGTTGGTGGAAAATTGTACGAAGGAGACCTATGGCAATGGCTGCGACAAAATAACCATATGATCTATTAATTTGATGTCATATCAATCAGGTCAAGAAAACTAAAGTACCTCGTACAAAATAATAGGATCTAGTGATTGTATGTAGTGTGTAAACTTTTATGTGATATTAAAAAGTGGCTCGAGTACAAAAATTTCAAGAATTCTTAGTTATTCAAAAAAAAATTCAAAATCTTAGTTGTCAGCACGTCTTAAAACCTCATAAATATGAGGGGGAGAATTAAAAATGTTCCTATAAGTAATTCTGTAACATTTTGTCCCCGTACGTTTAAAATCATTTGATATCCAGCAAAATATCAAGGGATTAAATTTTGGATAAGGGTGAGAAAATGTGATTAAACGGAATCTAACATGTATCGAGAAATATTATATACTTTTATTTTATTTTCATATATAATACATGTCGCGTATTATATACACTTCGTATTATTCTTTTGGTTGTTTGTATTTGTTATATAATTCACGATATGAATTATATACTTCATTTTTTTCATATGTAATATATACGGAATATATTACATACTTTGCGTTTACTTTTCGATTTATTTAATTTAACCAACCACCAAACTATTACAACTTGAAATCTAAATCTTTTATCAACGTGTCACGTTGATGTGACCAACCATCGGAAAACCCAAATACATTATCCTAGGCTAGTGGGTCATAGCCGTTAAGATATACACCAACTTCTTGGTCGAGCCGTTATGGTTTCTGTTTGTGTTGTACTTAATATGTGCATTTCTACCAATTGTTCCACATCATCGAGGTAAGTTTATAGCCCCATGTTTTACTTGTTTTACATATATTTTTGGGGTGAGAACATGCTTGTTTGCAAATGCATTTACATGGTTGATTACAAATTGGTTTACATACTCATTTATATATCTCGCAATGAGATACAATATTTGACTTTATTTTTGGTCTCAAATACATACTTTACTTTTGAAATGATTACGGATTAGCTTAAGCGGATTGAACTGATAACTACAAGTAAATGCCCGGGTGTTCTTGGAAGGGACACCTGTGAGGGGTACACAGTCATTATTGCCCGGGTGTTCTTGGAGGGGACACCTGCGAGGGGACCATATGGTTTTCATTACTAGACCCGGAAGTGTCATGTAGGGGACACCTCGATTGTAAATATGCATCGGTTTTACCATAAACTTAGAGTAATCGTAATCACTTCATTAGGAGGCCAATACATACTTGAAACAGTTCGTGATTATTTTAATTATCATACATACTTTGAACACCTGCTGTCCAACTTTTATACGTACAATTTTGTGACTATTATAAGGGTTGAAATGGTGATACACACTTTGCAAATCTTTGGTTCAACATTTATACTTAAACCAAACCTATTGAACTCCACCAAAAATTAAGTTAACCCTTTTAACATATTTTTCTCAAGTGAATAGATGCTATTGGCTTACCTGATGTTTCATTAGGAGTCTAAATTGACAAGATTTTGTTCATGGGGAGACTCTTCTTACTGTTTACATACAAAGGATCAAATCTCGTTGTATTGCTTTCAAGGTATTTCATTGAGGATGCAATCTGGGACCCTAATGTTATATCAAGTTCAAGAAAACTCACGAGAGTTTAACTTTTCAAACGACACTTTTTAGAGGTTGTTCTCTTGTATCTTGTGCTGTTGTATTTTATGAAGTCACAAGCCTTCCGGAACATACTACCCGATCGACACATTTTTGGGGTGTATTACAGATTGGTATCAAAGCACTGGTTATAAAGAATCGGTTGCATACTTTAGCCTAGACTATAACCGTTTTCCACACACACATCATCACCATCACAACATTATCCAAGTGCATACACCACTACTATTGCATTACTTGTTTTACATTACTTGTTACATTAAGTGGCTCTACATGATGTACATCAGATAATATATGCTTGATCCCTGATCATCTAATAAAATATTTTACCATAATCATTTCCTCACCTTAAAACACAAAAGTAAGAAAAATAGATTTTAGAGGAGAAATTAAAAACAAAGAAATGGTTACTTGATTCAACACAAAGAAAAATGAGAAGCAACAACACCCTCTCCACAACTTGGAGAGGGCAATAATAGTTCCCACCCTCTCCACACTTGGAGAGGGCTTTATATAGTTACAAGAGTGGACTATTCTTGTGGGCTTTGAGTTGAGCCGAACTTAATACAAATGGGCTTGAGCCCGACAACTAGGCCCAACTAGCTTAAATAAAATTCTCGTAAACTACGTTTTACTTATACAAGGCTCGGGAATATTTAATGACCATCACTTTAATAAATACACGGCTAACAATCTCCCCCTAAGGGGTGGTCATTCAATTGTGGATCCTTCTTGTGACATCTTGAGTCTTGGAGCCTTGTATTCTTGGGAATTCCTTTTGAAGATCCGTTTGCATGCTTGTGATCTTGGATCTTGATCTTTAACTTGATATTCTTTGACAAAATACTGATATCGTGGTCTTTGGCCTTGATTTGTCTTGACTACTGAGATATCTAAATCTTTATCCTTGAATCTTTATGCCGCCTTGCGATCTTGTGTCTCCACCCTCATGCTCAAGATCTTGAAAGCTTGCTAACAATCTCCCTCAACATTTTCTTTTAACATGATTACTTGAACCACAAAATGTTCTTATGAGGAAGTGCTTGTTCATCAGAGATTGCGGAAGACTTTGATAGTTTGAGCTTTCATCATGAATGAATCTTTGTGGATTGAGCATGAGGTCTTGAATCTTGACTCGTCATGGACTAGAAGCTGCAACCGTCAGGAAAACCTACAAGTATAGGTTAGAGATAAACATATATGGACGAAAGTGTCTTTGTCATTTCGTCGAATATGGTTGCAATAACCACGGTTCCCCGTTAATCAGTATAAATACTGCCTGTGATCAGGTAGAATTCAAAAGAATCTCCTTGACAGGGTTTCGCAGCTGCACTAGCCGTTCTCGTTACCGGAGCGTCTCAAAGCAGACAACACAGTAAGAGTGAATCAGATAGTTACTATCTTTCTGATTGAGTCGTCAATTCATATTACTGGAACAAGTTTGATTCATGTAGAATCGCACCATCGTTTCTTTCCAGTTGACACAAGTTTGATTCATATAGAATCTCGCAAGTCACCTACCAAGAGCTTGTTTGACGTTGGCTCAAGAAGGATTTCCATCTTCACTGTGAATACTAAAGAGTATCACTCTGATGTTCTGGCAATTATCACAAGGATAATGCGTAGGACTTAATGATACCAAATGTTATATAATGATGTACAACATTTTGTATATTGGAATTTGTGTCCTAGTGAGATTTTTGATGGATCTCGTTGGCTCTAGACTCTATAAGTGCACATTTGTTATTTGGTAATCGGAGGCTGGAGCGGACTGCCACCTTTTCAATATCAACGATCTCGGAATGAGAAAGCCGATAGAAATGTGTTGATCTCCGTGAGAAATGAAACAGAAATCTTTTGAGAGATTCTGAGTGGCTAAGGAGGGTTGTGCATTGCATCACTGGGTCCATGATGACTTGTCTTCAATATCAGAATCATCTTTGTGATTACCGATAGATTATGCATTGACCCGGTTTCTGCCTAAGGTTGTATGGAGGGCTTCTTTCTTTTCACCCTTTATCCTTACAATTCTTTTTCATTCTTCAACCCCTTCAGTGCTTACCGAGACTTCATGACTAGTACCTTGTTGGGTTTATTCCAGCACTAGCTCCATCTCAGTCGGCACTATTCCCTTATTCTCACTTTACTCCTTTTTTCAATCATACCTAGGACTTCTACTCTATCTAATGGAGTGTTCCTGGGTAGATCCCTCCGGTTCTGGCTGGATCATGGAACGAATATACCTAACCTTAACCGCCTTATAACTCCCTGAGAAATAACAGTTGGTCGGTCTTTGAGATATTGCCATGAAGATCCATAAAACCATTTGATGAAAAATCAATCAACGTGTCTGAGAAATCATTTGAGACACATTGAGTGTTTCCAGAGTTACCAAAAAGCTCCCCCTACACATATGCACCATATTATGAAAGAGTTTTGCACATGCGAGGTTTAGGAACGCACTTATAGATTGAAGATCGTATCCGTTATTAATCCGTATTGATCACATTTTAATCACTATTCTCCCCCTCAAAAATTGCATATGTGTTTACAATTTTTGACAATTAGTGAATTAAAAACAAGTTAATGTCCGGAATTCACATGAGCCTAACAAAGTCTGGGGAGAACAGGAGTGCATGCAGAATGAATCATATTATTATACTCCCCCTCAATTATAGAATAGATTGAAAACTTGGAGTGGGAGTTTGTTGAGCACACAATTTTGAAAGAATTTGAAAATTTCTTTTTTGAGAATATCTTGAAAAATTGTGCTCAACAGGAAAATATGTGAGATATATCTGATTTACCATCATTTTCCTTAAAAACTTCTCTTGAGCATTCAAAACTTTGAATGTTTATATGACATTGCTCAAGACCGAGAAGATATGAGCTTCCCGTTGTTTAGTGATAAAATAAACATAAATGAACATTTTTTCCTTTCTTTAAAGACCGAGTCCTATAGCTGAGCATTTACTTAAGTCGTTAGAGAAAAAATGAAAGGACATTTTTTTGAAAACATTTGTAACCTCTCGCCCGCACTAACTACATTTTATTCACAATGTGTTAAATTAATCAACATTTCTTAGGTGCTCAAATGTTTTATCGATTGTCGAGAATCATGTCGTAGAAGATTCCTTTTTGTATTTTTTAAATTTTTTGATTTTGTAATTTTGGGCTTTATAGGTTTTTATATTTTTGTATTTTCTTTTTCCTGGTTTTATATTTTTTGTATTTTGTTTTTCCTGATAAAATATATACAAAGAATTACTGAGATTTTGCAAGACGTTCAAGTTCTTTAGGAGATAAACTGCGCATCAACCAAGGCGACGAACAAATAGATTGCATCGTCTACTGGAAGAGCTTTGGTGAGAGACGGCCATTGGTAATCGTCTGACAAAATACAGTTCAATTGTACCCTTATTTCCACTGTTCCTTTATGAATGGTAGCGACAGCGTTGTGTTTTGTTTCCTTGAGTGTTTGGACCCGGGTTGCAGATATGGCTATGGCTGATTCGAATCCACAGTAGATTGGAATCCTTTTTGAAGTGAAAGCCATAATCCGTTAACTGTGTCCGCATCCAAAGGACTTGGGCACAACAAGCGGATAGGACACATATTCCTTTTCTGCTTCCGCGGTAGACAGCGCAGACAGTCTTGTTTTCTTTGAGGACCATCTAACCAAACATTTTTCGCCTAAGAATTGAGCTCTACCGGAAGTACTCTTGAAGGTGTCTTTACATCCTCATAGTCAAGCTCTCGAAAACCGGATTAGTTCAAAACCAATATCCATACGAATACCAAAGACCCGTATTAAACGGTTCCCCGGAGATAACTAAAGATCCTTTTAACCTCTTTGAGGTGCTTCTCGGTTGGCTTAGCCTGGTACCGAGCACCTAAACAAGTAGCATGTACAATGTCCGGTCTACTAGACGTAAGAAACAATAGGGCACCAATCAAGCACGATATTTTGGTATGACAATCGACTAGAGACCCATTTGATCAAGGTCAAGCTTGTCATTGATCTCCTTGAGAGTACCAACGGGATCACAAGCTTCATTTCCATATTTTTTAAGGATTTTCTAACAACGTAGTTGGATCTGTTTTTATAAAGATGCCAACGGGGGATTAGTTAACTTGTAAACCAAGAAAAAATGTCATTTCCCCCGTCATCGAAATTTCGAAGCGGCTTTTCCAAGAGGACAAAAAATAGTTGGTGTATATACCTAGGGTGTGTAGGAACCAAAGGATAATAACATCAACAAGACCTGTACCACTAGATGACGTCGTCAGAAGCGTCTTATAAACCCGTTGGAATCAATTATGCCTTTGAAGAAGGGATTCTGTAGGAGAAACGTGACAATTCATCGGTACCATGGGCCTTGGAGCTTGCTTTAAAACCCATATAGAGCCTTATTTATCTTGTAGACTGGCTTGGATGATCAAGCATCGATGTAAACCTTCAGGTTGACACACGAAAAAGACAACGTACACGTCTTCTTTTAGCGTACCATGCAAGACAGCCAGTTTTCACGTCCATTTGAAACACAGTGAACGATTTATGTGCAGCATATGCCAAAAATATCCTAATAGCTTCCATTCTAGCAACCGGAGCGAAGGATTCTTCGAAATCTATTCCTTCCTCTTGGCGGTACCCTCTCACAACCAGACAGACTTGTTCGGATGAACCGTGTCTCTTCATCAATGCTTGTTTTTCGAATAACCAATTTTTCAACGTAAGAGGTTATATGTTGTCCGGATAAGAGGAACTAAACATCGCCATACATCAGCCTTTTGAACTGAATAAGCTCTCTGCATTGATTCAATCCAGCAGGGACGGTCATAGCCTCTTTGACCATTCTGGTTCCACATGCTTCAGTTAATCGTATATGCACATGTCACCATCAGATCGCAATTGATTCCATGTCCAAAACGGTCGACTGAGGGTTCTCCTATCACTTGTTCCAGAGGGTGATCCTTAGTCCAGTGATATTCATTAGGGTATGGTTGGTAAATATCGGATGCATGATCGAATGGACCACCATATTGTGAGGATGAAAGATTTCACAACATCACTTGTGAAAAGAGTTAGCAAAGGGATTTAAACAAACGAATTAGCATCGAAATAAGCAATTTTGGAACATTGTCAGCAATTGATGCGGTATTGATGCTGAACATGTGTTGTGTTTCGAGCTCGTCAACATCCAGTGAAGAAGTTGGACTATTTTGTAGCTTAGAGGTAGAAATTGTTGGTTGTCGGTGCTAGTGTCTTATGTTGTTGAAGTTGCCGTTGGAGTCTAAGAACTTGAGGTGCTTGGAGCAGCCGGAGCTTCTTGGAACAGAAACGGTTGACCACCAATATAAACAATCATACATAGCTTCGAACAATAAATCCAATTCACGTTCAGTTGGTTTTTGAGTTGTTATTGTTGACGGAGCATAAGTAAGATCGAGTCCTGAACAAAT
The DNA here is from genome assembly GCA_026074375.1 of Tanacetum coccineum. Classification (NCBI taxonomy): domain Eukaryota; kingdom Viridiplantae; phylum Streptophyta; class Magnoliopsida; order Asterales; family Asteraceae; genus Tanacetum; species Tanacetum coccineum. The sequence goes on from BQNB010034763.1 coordinate 17,949, forward strand.
TGTCCAGAATCATGCTTATGAAGCCCGGGTTTAGGAACTGGCTTTGTTCAAAGCCATTGCTGAAAGCTCATCCAAAGACACATACAATTGTCTCCAACTCCATATTTCTTTCTTTGTCCTTCGGTTGTAGAGCCCTAGTAAGCACATGGAATTATCGAAATAACCAATGAAAAATCTAATATCACCTTTTGCACCAAACTTCCTGATATCTTCACGATCATTCTTGGGATAACAGAGAGCCCCGAATACATGAAGAAAGGATATATCCGTTTTCTGCCGTTAATGAGCTCATTTTTTTCAAATCGAGGGTGAATGATGGAGCGGTTTTGAGTGTAGCACGCAGTAGCAATTGCTTCAGCCCATAAGAATAACGGAGCACAAGAGAAAATTAACATTGTTCTAGCAGCCTCTACTAACGTCCGATTTCTTCGTTCCACGACTCCATTTTGTTGAGGTGTTCTGACAGAAGACGCTTGGTGAGAGATGCCAACACTATCAAAGTATTCCTTTAAAGGATTTGATTTTGAATTCAGTTCGTTATCGGTCTTAGATGATGACAGGTGACTGAAGAAGGACAGTAAATCGCTTACACAGGAAGGTTTTTAATCACTTCTGTGCTTCGCTTTGATCCTGAGAAAATGTACCCAAGTGGTAACGAGAGTAATCCGCTACAATCACCAAAACATATCGGCTTTCCATTTATGCTTAGCCAATTCTCATTTGGACCACAACAACAAATCCATATTAAGAAGGTGGTAACCTCCGCTAGAAATTTGGAACTGGTTTGGGTGGATTTGGGGAGATGCCCTTTTGCTTTTTTCCCCCTGCTCACAGGAGGGACAAAGATGCCTCTTTATATGAAATTAATTAGAATTTTGGAAGACCGAGACCAAATGACGTTTTATTGGCAGGTCAATGATGTGTCAAAATTGAGGTGGAATAAACGTTGATGCCATAACGATGACTTTGTAGAAGATGCTCGAGCCATGAGGCAAATTGGGATGCAAGAGCCATTTCATGGAGATTGATGGTGTAAAGGTTTGTTGAACGGTTTCCTTGCAGCAAATCAACACCATCAAGATTTCTGACAAAACAAGAGTTCCTTCTGAAAGCAACCTCTAAATCTGAATCACAGAACTGTCCAACCGAGAACAAGATTGTGCCCCAAGCCTCAACCCCTAAATAGACCCTGGTGATCAAAATAATTTCCCCATTCGAAAGATCACCGAAACCCAAAATTGCAGCAACAAGATCATTTCCAAAGCGAACGGTTCCCAAAAACTCCAGTCGAAATGAAGAGTAAGCTTTAGGTTCCCGGTCATATGCTGGAGCAACCGAGGTCTACACACCATAAACAACTTTGGATACCATGCCAAGAAAATAATGGAATTTTGGAAACCGTTTGATTGTAGGTTCCGAAGGGTTTAGAAGTACAAGGCATTATCACGCATTAGAGCAGTCAGATTGACACTCAGATTCACTGGATGTGATTATTTTTCCTTTAAGGTCAAAAATTCTTCCAGTTGGTGACCACCTAAGGCAAATTCTAGGTTTACTAGGCTTAGGTGAAAGCAAAGTCTTTCGTTTGGACCCTACTTTCTTACTTTTTAACCTTTGGCTTTTGTTTCCCTTTTGATTTTCAGTTGTTTAGAAACAATTGCCTTTTGTTTCTTGCCACGAGAATTTCTTCATTCACATAATAAGCATACAAACAACAGAATTAGCAGTGATTAAACATTGGCTTACACATAGCACAAATTAACTTCACGGATGATCAGTTCCGAGTATCAAGCATAACGTGATTACATTCAGATGACAAATTTTCATATTCTTAGAAAGCAGTAAATTCCTATGGTTTCTCTTACATCAACTTCTTTATTCTTGAGCAAACTACTCTTAGACGCAAGGGGACCCTAACTATCTTTTGTATTGGCTCCTAGGCAGGGCCTTTGGTCCCTTAGCATTGTTGTCTATCCTGTAGAAGATAAACCATTTGAGTCAGAATTAACATCTTTCTTAGTGATGACATGAGGTTGTGAAAAACGGAAGATTGGAGGTTGTCCTAACTCTTGCAGCTCTAACTTTGTTAGGGACCTACCTTTTCTTCCCTAGAAGGCTTGAAAGGATTATTCCTAAACATTCTGGGGCAATCACATTTTTAGATTCTTTGTGGTGTGGGTAACCGAGTTTGAAGTGACTGGTTTTTGGACAAATCGTACTCGTCAACTCAACAACCATATAGAGGACCCGATTTTTGGATGATGTTGTATGATTAGATTGAATGTCATTTGTATTCTCACAACAAAGTTTTTTCTACAGTTGCAAAGACGGTTTCCCTCCCCTTCAGGGTTGATTGATTTTGCAAACTTAGTATTCGTACTCGTACCTTTTGTGGTGTCCACTTGTTCAGAAACTTAACAATAACTGGGGCTCATTAAGCTTATCATTTCATAGATCGTACATGTAATTGTGTTGCAAAGAGTCAATAATTGTATTTATTTGAGCACGTGTCACAGAAATAGAGTCAAAACAGGTTTTTGTATGTTTCTTGAAGGTGAGCAATTTCTTTCATAATTCCGAATACCTGAAACTCTAATTCGACATTCCTCATTTTCAGTTTACTGAGAACAAAGATCAAGGGTAATTTGATATACATGGAGTATCCTACTGGTTACCCTTGGATACTCCCAACTGAGCTTGCAACCGTTCGATTTTCTGTTGCATGTCATTATAGGCTTTATCGTAACGAGAATTTGTCAATTTTGCATTTTCACACCTTTTTGTACCAATCATTCCAAAGTTTAGCATATTCATTTTCCTTTTTAATGATACACATTTTCCAATACATCTTGATATCGTACGGTCAAGCTCAGTTTGGATATTTATGAATCTACAGCCGATGGATTTTGCACAATAGACATAAGTCTTGACTGACACCTGCTCTCAAGAGACCGCTCATTTTCCAATTCCAATGTCTTGTTCTTAGCAAAAGAGATTCATCATCTTCTTTTGCAAGAGATTTAAAAATCTCGAACAAAATTGGCTGCTTCTTTAAAAAAATTGTATTTTCAAAATTTTGAAGTCTAGAATCCACTTTGTTTGAGAGTAGGAAAAAATTTTCTTCTTTTAAAATTTTGTGAATCTCCTTGATGAGCACTAGACGGACATTGTGTATATCTTAAAGTCATTCTTTGTTTGACAACATGTTGAAGAGTCACAATGGTGTCTTTTACCTCATTTAGAAATTTTCGTGCAACACTTAGAGTAGTATCATCCAAAAATTCGTCATTTGGTTTTTGAATCGATTGAAACAGTGGCCTTTTGGAAGTATTTAACAACAACACCTCTATCTAGTTGACTTGGCCGTTTGAGAAACAAAAACCCCGAAAGATGATAATCTTTGTGTATAAGTTGGCCGGTTTTTTTTATTTCTTTGTTTTCAATTGTTTCATTTTTTGGCTACTCTCTTGAGCAAGTTGGCAAGTTCTCTACTCTTCCGAATCATGCACAACAGAGGATCATGCTTTTCAAGTAACACTTTGGCCATTGTACAAAATTTTGTGTTTTTTCCGCTAGCTTGCTTGAGATAAAAAGGATTTTTGATAACCCAAAGCCATTTTCTGTTTGGTGTGGTAAAACAAGTCTGGCTTAGATGAAAGCATGTGCATCGTTTGAATCAATTGACCTATTTTAACCAAAATATTATCTAACTCCTTTATCTTATTCTCAAGTTAAATTTGTTTATCAAAAGCTTCGTCTTCTCCCGCGTATTTGAAATCAGACTCAACTTTCTATTCTTCAAGAATGAGAAGAAACCGTTGATTTTTTTCCGTTGAAAGCTGTTTACTAAATTTGAAATTTCCTCATTTAAAGTCTAATTTGTTTACCGGGAACATTAAATTAAGAGCATTTAATCTTTTTGTAAGACATTGTTCTTGATAAACCGACTTTTGATAACATCTTTCAAGTTTGTCATATTTTTCTTGACTAATTTCAAAACACTTTTCTTGATTTTATATCTAAGCAAGCTAAGTCAAATCAGCATTGTTTTCTTTTATTTTCTGATTTACCCGAGTTGACCTTTCAACTTCAAGGTGCCCGAAATTATTATATAATGATTCAAAATAAGCACGTGTTTCCTCAACAGTTGCAGGATGTTGATTCTACTGTTCCCCCCATCCTGTTTCCACACTAAGACGAGAAATCAGAAAATAACATTACTATCATTCTGTTGTACTTGGTGTGGTTTCAGGAATGGTTCGAGTAGCTCAGTATACCTGCTCCACTTGAGTAAAAACATATTAAATATCTCCTTATCATAGGCAGTTGTCATAGTTTGGTGTACCTCCAGCTGATATCCGACTGAATCATAGACGGGAGCGATGACAGTCTGAGACCCTATGTCGATGCCTTGCATATTCAAATTAGCCATCAAAATGCAGTTTGCATTGACCCTCAATTTCATCAATATCTGCTGCAGGCAATATGAACTGCAAGCATATAGGACTCATACCCAGATGTAGGATTACCGTATCGCCTCACATGAGTCACTGATGACGACATTGATTGCACAGGTATCATCACTACAGGGACAGTTATCAGCAGCATTAGGACAGATTCAGGCACTTCAGGCTAGAGACCAGACTCATGTAGATGATCCCGAGGGCGCTGGTAGTTCTGCCTAGGTTTACATTTCATGTCATATTCATAGCTATCATTATGTTAGCCAGCTAAGTATTATGGGTTTTATACCCAGCTAGCACGGTAGTAGGATTTGTATTTTTCATTTCTTATATCAGATAATCATGTATGTTTTCCCAGTTATATATGATGTGTTGTATTATGTTATGTCGATCTTAATTCTGTTATGTGTTGTGATCCCAGTCATGTTATGTACTCACTGTGTGATGTGATCTTGTTATATATATGTTGTACCCATGTCATGTTGTGATGTTTATGAAAACTCACGTGTTTTATATTGTTGTGATTTAGAACAATATGCCATCAAATAGATCCTCTGCTACTGCAAGGGCTACTGTTGTTGTTGTGGCTGCTACCCCTATAACAGTTGCTGCTGTTAAGCAACTAATCGAAGCAAGAGTGTCTGCGACATTTGCTAACCATGACACTCTTCAAAATAGCACTAATGGTCATGGCGACGGAAGCCACAATTCTGACACTAGAATTAGAGGAAGTGTACGCACTCCCCCTGAGTGTACGTACAAGGATTTTCTGAATTGCAAGCCCCTTACTTTTAAGGGTACTGAAGGAGTGGTTGTGTTGTCATAATGGTTTGAAAAGATGGAATCGGTATTCCATATCAGTAACTGTGTTGTAGAGAACCAAGTTAAGTTTGCTACATGCACTTTCCTTGGAAATGCTCTAACATGGTGGAACTCCTACATGAAGACTGTCACTCGGGATGTTGCCTATGCTATGGACTGGAAGGCACTAAAGAAGATGGTGACAGTCAAATACTGTCCAAGGGGTGAAATCAAGAAGTTAGAAATTAAGCTCTAGAACCTAAAAGTAAAAGGTACTGATATCGTAAGTTACACTCTGCGTTTTCAAGAGCTTGCACTGATGTGTGGAAGGATGTTCCACGAGGAATCGGAGGAAGTTGAGAAATATGTTGGTGGACTTCCTGATATGATTCGGGAAAATGTAATGTCATATCAACCCAAGACGATGGAGAAATCAATTGAATTTGCCAATGATCAGATGGATCAAAAATTCCTCACTATTACTAAAAGGCAAGCTGAGCAGAAGAGGAAGTTAGAGTTTAATGCTGGAAACAATCAGGGGAACCAATAACAAAACAAGAGACAGAACACTAGGAGGGCTTACACTGCTGGGCCTGGTGAAAAGAGGGAGTACACAGGATCATTGCCCTTGTGTACAAAAGGCAACTATCACCACAAAGGTCCATGTGCTTCCAGGTGTAATAAGTGCAAGAAGATCGGTTATCTGGCTCCTGATTGTAGGAGTTCTGGTCCCAACGGTAATAATAACAATCGTGGGAACTTCAGGACAACTCAGAATGCTGTCACTTGCTATGAATGTGGTGTTCAGGGGCACTTTAAGAAAGACTGCTCGAAGTTGAAGAATGGAAACCATGGTAATCAATGTGGGAATGGCAATGCACCAGCCAAGGTTTATGTGGTGGGCAATGCGGGGACAAACCCGGACTCCAACATCGTTACGGGTACGTTCCTTCTCAACAACCGCTATGCTTCTATTTTATTTGATACTGGTGCAGATAAAAGTTTTGTATCTACTACATTTAGTTCCCTAATTGATATCACACCTACTACATTAGACCATTATTATGATGTTGAACTAGCCGACGGGAAAATAATTAGGATAAACACTATCATCCAGGGTTGTACATTAAACTTCTTAGACCATCCATTCAACATCAACTTAATGCCCGTAGAACTTGGTAGCTTCGACGTCATAATCGGTATGGACTGGTTGTCAAAGTACCACGCTGTCATTGATTGTGCCGGGAAGATCGTTCGTATTCCCTGGGGAAATGAAACCTTAATTGTTTATGGTGACGGAAGTAATCAGGGAAACAGGACTCGTTTGAACATCATTTTGTGCACCAAAACCCATAAGTATTTGTTGAAAGGACATAATGTCTTTTTGGCACATGTTACTACGAAGGAGACTGAATACAAGTCGGGGGAGAAGCGACTTGAGGACGTACCAATCGTTTGAGATTTTCCTAAAGACTTGCCATGTCTTTCACCGACTCGAAAAGTGGAATTCCATATCGATTTGATGCCTAGTGTTGCACCTGTAGTACGAGCACCTTATCGATTAGCTCTTTCTGAAATGAAAGAGTTGTCGGAACAATTGCAAGAACTATCCGACAAGGGCTTTATAAGACCCAGTTCCTCACCTTGGGGAGCTCCGGTCTTTTTTTTAAAAAGAAGGACGGATCATTCTGGATGTGCATTGACTACTGGGAATTGAATAAGCTGACGGTGAAGAATCGTTATCCTCTCCCAAGGATTGATGATTTGTTTGATCAACTATAAGGATCCAGTGTTTATTCAAATATAGACTTGCGATCGGGTTATCATCAGCTTAGAGTACAAGAAGAGGATATTCCGAAGACGGCATTTAGAACTCGGTATTGTCATTACGAGTTCCAAATGATGCCATTAAGTTTGACAAATTCACTTGCAGTATTCATGGACCTCATGAACCGAGAGTGCAAACCATACTTGGATAAGTTTATAATTTTCTTTATCGACGATATACTAATTTATTCAAAGAACAAGAAGGAACATGAAGAGCATCTTAAGGAAATTCTAGAATTGCTTAAGAATGAGGAGTTGTACGCTAAATTCTCTAAATGTGAATTTTAGATCCCTAAGGTACAATTTCTCAGCCACGTGATTGATAGTCAAGGCATTCACGTGGATCCCGCCAAGATTGAATCCATAAAAGATTGGGCATCTCCTAAGACTCCAACAGAGATTTGTTAATTTTTAGGTCTTGTCGGTTACTACCGAAGATTCATTGAAGGATTTTCAAAAATCGCTAAGCCAATGACCAAACTCACTCAGAAGAAAGTCGTCTTTGAATAGGGTGACAAAAAAGAAGCAGCTTTTCAGACATTAAAGCATAAGTTGTGTAGCGCACCCATCTTAGCTCTCCCTCAAGGAGCTGAGAACTTTATTGTTTATTGTGATGCGTCACATAAAGGATTGGGTGCGGTATTGATGCAAAACGAGAAGGTGATTGCTTATGCATCACGACAGCTGAAGATTCATGAGAAAAATTATACTACCCATGATTTGGAACTTGGTGCAGTGGTGTTTGCTCTAAAGATTTGGAGGCACTACTTGTATGGAACCAAGTGTACGGTGTTCACAGATCATAAGAGTCTACAACACATACTTGACCAAAAGGAGTTGAATATGAGGCAACGTCGTTGGTTAGAGTTGCTCAGTGATTACGATTGTGAGATTCGTTATCACCCGGGGAAAGCAAATGTTGTTGCTGATGCTTTGAGCAGGAAAGAGCGAATTAAACCATTAAGAGTCCGAGCCTTAGTGATGACTATTGGTTTGGATCTTCCCAAACAAATCTTGAATGCTCAGACCGAAGCACAGAAACCAGAGAATCTCAAGAACGAAGATGTAGGTGGTATGATCAGGAAGGATATACCGAAGGAAAAGTTGGAACCCCGCGCTGACGGAACCTTATGCTTAAACGGCAGGAGTTGGTTGCCATGTTATGGTGACTTGAGGACTGTGATCATGCACGAGTCCCACAAATCAAAATACTCCATCCATCCGGGTTCTGACAAGATGTACCAAGACATGAAAAATCAGAAGAAAGTCGCCTTTGAATGGGGTGACAAGCAAGAAGCAGCTTTTCAGACATTGAAGCATAAGTTGTGTAGCGCACCCATCTTAGCTCTCCCTCAAGGAGCTGAGAACTTTATTGTTTATTGCGATGCGTCACATAAAGGATTGGGTGCGGTATTGATGCAAAACGAGAAGGTGATTGCTTATGCATCACGACAGCTGAAGATTCATGAGAAAAATTATACTACCCATGATTTGGAACTTGGTGCAGTGGTGTTTGCTCTAAAGATTTAGAGGCACTACTTGTATGGAACCAAGTGTACGGTGTTCACAGATCATAAGAGTCTACAACACATACTTGACCAAAAGAAGTTGAATATGAGGCAACGTCATTGGTTAGAGTTGCTCAGTGATTACGATTGTAAGATTCGTTATCACCCGGGGAAAGCAGATGTTGTTGCTATGCTTTGAGCAGGAAAGAGCGAATTAAACCGTTAAGAGTCCGAGCCTTAGTGATGACTATTGGTTTGGATCTTCCCAAACAAATCTTAAATGCTCAGACCGAAGCACAGAAACCAGAGAATCTCAAGAACGAAGATGTAGGTGGTATGATCAGGAAGAATATACCGAAGGAAAAGTTGGAACCCCGCGCTGACGGAACCTTATGCTTAAACGACAGGAGTTGGTTGCCATGTTATGGAGACTTAAGGACTGTGATCATGCACGAGTCCTACAAATCAAAATACTCCATCCATCCGGGTTCTGACAAGATGTACCAGGACATGAAAAAGCTATATTGGTGGCCCAATATGAAGGCCGACATCACCACCTATGTTAGCAAATGTTTGACGTGTGCTAAAGTCAAGGCTGAACACCAAAGGCCATCGGGTTTGTTAGTATAACCCGAGATACCTCAATGGAAGTGGGATAATATCACTATGGATTTTGTAACAAAGCTTCCTAAGTCGTCGCAAGGATATGACACCATTTGGGTGATTGTTGACCGACTTACTAAGCTGCAATCTTTACACCAATGAGAGAGACTGATTCCATGGAGAAATTGGCGAGAAAGTACCTGAAGGAGGTAGTCACGAGGCATGGAATACCTATCTCGATCATTTATGATTGTGACCCTTTAGAGGTCACTTCAGAAGGCTTTGGGTACTAACTTAGATATGAGTACTACGTACCATCCGCAGACTGATGGACAAAGCGAGAGAACTATCCAAACTCTCGAGGATATGCTACGTGCTTGTGTGATCGAATTTGGAATTGGTTGGGTTAGACATTTGCCACTAGTTGAGTTTTCTTACAACAAAAGTTATCATGCTAGCATCAAGGCTGCACCTTTTGAGGCACTTTACGGTCGAAAGTGTCATTCACCTGTTTGTCGGGCCGAGGTCGGGCAAGTTTAACTCACCGGTCCAGAAATGGTCCAAGAGACAACTGAGAAGGTCATTCAGATCAAGCAAAGAATGCAGGCCGCTCGTGACCGACAAAAGAGTTACGCCGACTTAAAGCGTAAGCCGATGGAGTTCCAAGTTGGGGATAGAGTTATGCTCAAAGTTTCACCTTGGAAAGGGGTCGTACGTTTTGGTAAACGGGGGAAGTTAAACCCTAGATATGTTGGACCTTTCAAGGTGCTAGAAAAGATTAAAACCGTTGCTTACAAGCTTGAGCTTTCTCAAGAGTTGAACAGAGTTCACAATACGTTTCATGTATCCAACCTGAAGAAATGTTATTCTTACAAACCATTAGCCGTTCCGTTAGAAGGACTCCATGTGAATGACAAGCTTCGTTTTATGGAGGAACCTGTAGAGATCATGGATCGAGAGGTCAAACGGTTGAAACAAATCCGTATCCCAATTGTCAAGGTTCGATGAAACTCAAGGAGAGGTCCTGAGTTTACGTGGGAACGCGAAGACCAATTTCAAAAGAAGTATCCGCATCTCTTCACTAAACCCGTACATTCATCAAGTGTTGCAACTTAAGCCTTAAGGACAAGGTCCTTCTAACGGGTAGAGACTGTAACATTTCACATTTTCAGGTCATTTCTCGACTCAATTATTTTCATTATTTATTTTTAGGGTTTTTACGCGTTTGTTTTTAATTATTATCTTATAGTTAAATCACGTAAACTAAAAATCATCATTCAACGTAAACGGACACCAAACAAATAAAAGTTTACGTCAAAAAAGTGTTATATGGTTATTAAGAGTATAATTTATAACTTTTCATAATTTATTTTTATTGGTTACGTAAAACGCTTACGTTTCGCAATAAATTACATTTAGAAATACCCGGAAACACCTATACCTATCTATACTCAAAAAAATACCCACTTTTATACCCAATACACAAAAATTAACTTATTTATGAACCAAATAAGCCTCATGGCCGGTTAGGAGGTTTATACAAAGAAATAAATTGCAAAGACCCACTAACTTTTACCTTTACATGTTATAAACCTTACACACTAGTACCTTATCCCATGTATCCATAAATTGGCACATCACATGTACCCTAAACATCATTTTCAGTCGTGGAAGGGTCTTAGGAGGAGGAGAGCTCTTTGCATTTGTACTTGAAACCACTAACACCCTATGGTTTGATTTAAGGTAGTATTAAGACTTCCCAAGATGCTATAAGTAGTAAGTCACATGTAACTAACTCATACACTTTCTTATTTACAAGAAAAATACTCATACTCTCTCAAAAATAAGCCAAAACCCACAGCTAACATTTATAAGCTAGGATTTCATATTATTTAATTTTCTAAAACATTCCAAGTATTCTAGTGTTCATTCTAAGATCATTTAAGGTTACTCAAGGTTATTACAAGCTTGGATTTGGGTTTAACAAGGATTAATCAAGAAAACATATTTAGGGTTTTCTTGATTAGGGTTTTAGATTTGGAAGCTTGGCTAGGGTTTTATCTTGTGTTCATCATTCCACACCTCTTCTATAAGGTCTATTTAAAGTATTCCATTTCCATTCACTCATTATCTTATGTGTACATACTTGTTATATATGTTAAACACCACCTAGGTTTATTTTTATAATTTATGGAATATTACAAAGACACATGTACTTCGAATTTTACATTATTGTTGGTGAAATGATACTTAAAATGGAAGTAAACATTCTATATAAGTGTAAATTAATTTATAAGTTTAGTTTGTAAATTAGTTTGTATTGAAAGTTTTATTTACAAGTTTATGTATAAAAATATCATGAGGACATGGATTTCATTTGGACAAGTATTGTGGACATTTATAAGACTTAATATATGTGAGAAATATGGTATAACACTTGGTGAAAGAATGGTGCAAAGTTTCTAAATAAAAGGAATTATAAAACTTGTTTTATTAATCACAAAACCCTAATTAATTTTATAACCTACTGTTTGAATTCGTGTATAAGGGTATACATTTTATATTTTATTCAATTAGTACTTATCACAAGGATCGTAAGCATATAAGAAACTTGAAAAACCGAGCAATAACGAAGGAGATATGACATTTTTAAGTTTACAATAATTAAATGGATAAAAGTGATTTTATAAAAGTTATTTTATACAAATGCCTACTGTTACAGATCTGATATATAAAAATAAATATTTTATAAATATAGTACTTTTCATAAGGAATCCAAGGACGTAAGAAACTCGAAAAACGGATTTAAAATGAAGGTGATACGTTATTTACAAGTTTAAGTTAAAAAGTATTTTTATAAAAGTAAATTTATAAAAATAAGTTACTGTTCACGACAGTATACTGTTGGGAAATAATTTTCATAAATAGAGCTTTTAATTACGAAGACGTGGACATAGGAATCACTAAAAACCGAATTAAAACGAACGAGATACAATTAAAATACGATTTCAATAATTAAAGTTATAAAAAGTATTTTTATAAACTTTCACTTACTGTTACTGTTCATAACAGTACCAAACCATATTATAAATATAAAATTTGATTAGACTTTTCAAATACGAATCCATACATGTAAAGAACAAGCGAAACGGATTAAATATGAGTAAGTTATGACTTTTGGAAGGTTACGACGATTAATTATATAAAAGTAGTTTTATATAATTTTATAAAAACAATTAGAACTACTGTTCATCAGGGGCATAAATATTATAAATATAATATTTTGATAGATTTTCTTAATACGAAACCGTGGTCATAAGAAACACTGAATACACAACGGTTAAAAATACGATAAAGATACGAGGTTTATAAAACCGTATGCACTATCTTCACTTTTGTGCACTATTTTATAAAAACAATTAAACCAATTTTATATATCAATTAATTAATTTTTTAAAACATGTAATATTAACAACGATCAATATGAGATCTAAACCACCACTTATTTTACGGATACAAATACAAACACCTTTATTCAATAAAGTACGGTTTAAACATTGTTTTGACATTTTAAACTAAACAAAAACTAGTAGGTGGTAGTGTAACTATATAACTTGTGATGTTGTATTAATAAATACATTGTACTCATACGAACTATATTTAATTAGGTTGCATTCGGTCTTATCCGTGACGTTTCTATTCACTTGATTCGTATACCTCAGTTATTCACTAAGGTGAGTTCATTGCCCCCATGTTTTACTTTCATCTATGATTTACAACTTTTGGGGTGAGAAACATGCATCGTTTTACAAATTGGACGCAAGTGTACATTTTATCATGATTACGTGTTTTCCTAAGTAGCGATAACCCACTGTGCCCATTATCATGAACTGTCAATTACTTTGTGTGAGCGCGAATGTTATAAATAGATCTATTTGGGATTGACATCCCCATCCGGGTGAGTAGCTCTCACTGGTGTCATGGAGTGAACCAACGGTTGTATACCGTGTCGGATTTGGGATGTTTAGGGTTGAACATCATTACAGGCAATGTGACAATATTTATATTGCATTCATACATGTCGAGCTTCAGTGTCATGAGCTTAGGGAAACGTAAATACATTTTGTGATAGGTGTATAGGTTGCATAATCACGAGGAAATCTTGCAGTCCTACATTATATTTACATAAACCTATGAATTCACCAACTTTATGTTGACGTTTTAAAGCATGTTTTTTAGGTCAATGCGGCACGAGGTGCTAAGGATACATTGGGGATACTCTTTTGGGGAGTCATGCATAAAAGATTTGGAGTCATTACATCTAGGGATATTTGTTTTGATCTAAAATCCTTATCATCAAATGTTGAACAGTTTAAGCCGTTGTGTTTTGTATCAAACAATTTCAATAAACTCAATGTATCGTATTTTTAAACGACTCTTTTAGAGGTCGTTCTCATATCTTGTGCTATTGATCTATGAAGTAACGATCCCGGACACATTTTTCCACTGCGACCCAATTTGTGGGTGTTACAACCGGGGTTATTGCAACCGTATTCGACGAAGTGACAAAGACACTTTCGTCCATACACGATGTTTATCACTAACCCATTCATGCAGGTAATCCCGATGGTGGTAGCATCGAGTTCAAGACAAGTCAAGATTCATAGCCACATGCTCATACTCGATCAACATATGTAAAGACATCATGAAAGCTCAAACACATGTTTCAAGACTTCCGCTACTCTGATACCGTCCGTCTTTCTTGAAGTGACGAAGTATTACAGTCAAAGAATTTCAAGAAATTTCTGCTACTATGATACCGCACGTCTTCCATGAAGTGACGAAGTATTAAAGTTAAAAAACTTCAAGAAAGATGGCTACACAAGCTTTTAAAATCAAGAAAAGTATGAGCATGTCGGTCCGAAAGTCACAAGTACACAAGATGGCAAAAAGATCACAAGATGATGATAAGAGATTATGCTTGGTTGATGATCTCAAAGAAGTTCAAGTTCACATACAAGTCAAGCTTAAAGGAACAAGCTCAAGCCTAAAGTCTAAAGATCGCTACACATAACACAAGTTGAAAGATAAAGATTCAAGACCTCGAGCAAAGACCGAAGACATTCGTAGAATGTAGAGCTTAAGATTTTTATAAAAGGATGTGACCTCCCTTAGGGGGAGATTGTTAGGAATCGAGAAAAGACTCGGTCACTCATAATATATGTAGCTCGTAGGTCTTAGTTACTTTTTGGAACCTTAAATAGGTATAAAGGCCCAAGGCCCATGAATAGCCCACACAAAGGCCCATGGCCGGCCACACAAGGATGTATAAGTACCATCTCCACACATGGAGAGAGTGTTAGTTGATTCACTTTCTCATTTTCACATTAGCTAATATTCTCTCTTTCTTTTGCTCTCTAAAAGTGTTCGTCCTTTCACTTTATCTCTTTAGTTATTTGTCATTAGATTATGAGATTAGATAATACATGTATTTTACAGACACTAAACAGATCGATATCGACATATCAAATATGTCGACATGACCATCGACATATCTTCTGCCTGGATACATTCGAAAACTTCCACCATGATGTATTAGAATCGACAACATATTGGGTGCATTCTCTCAAAATCAAAAATTAACTTCATAAATCGACAATAAAACAAATAAAGAACACTACATTTGTAAAAAATTAAACTTTAAGCAATAGGGCTTCAATGCTGATTTAAGATCGTCAATTAGTCGCTCAGTGGTGTTCATTCACTTTCTTTTGCGGAGCTTCCATCCCGTTAACACCATTGCATGTAGGCTTTGAATGTGGAAAAAATTGTTAGGTTTGGGTTGTGAGAGAGTTGGAAATGAATTTAGGCGGAAATAACCTTGTGAAATGGTATGAACCGATAGTAGATAAGCAATGTCAGATCCATAATGATATACAAATAAGGACTTCCGTGACCATCTCCGTCGATTTTCAAAACGAGAGACCAAACGGGGTTGAGTTTAGCGACGAACAGTGTACCTTACTTTTTTTTTATTATCTATGTTTAAAGAAAAAGTAAAAGAAAGATTATATCCCCCGAGTGTACTCTTTTTTAACACTTACACGGTTACACTTTGAGTCCCAATCAGTCATTCAAATCGTCACACACGCGCCACCGTAAACCACCGTCGCTATTCCAATCCATCTTCATCTTTAACACACCCCGGAACAAATGGTAACTCTAAATATTTCTTATCATATTACTGCGGTAACTAAATCTTAGTGTAAAGAAAATTATCTAAAACCCTGGGTTAATTATAGTTAGGTTTTAAGTTTGGAGCCCTAATTTAGTCTATAAGAAGAACTGGTTTCATTTGTTAGAATATAAATATTTGTGGTTAATGTTACGAACAATAGGCGTATATGTTGTTAATTTAGTTTTACAAGTCTTGTATTAACTTATTATTATCGGCATTATTTGCGCCATGTAAGAACCTATCAACTCGTAAATTTTCGTTAACGTTTTTAGTTAGAGTAGGCATGTTGTGTTTTGTGTATCTATAGGCGTGCGTAAATGTCAATTAGTTTTTCACCTTGTTTTTCTTAATATAGGTTGTTATTTATTATTTGATCATTTAACATAATACCGCAATACTTATCGTTACAGTACGGCTATTCGGATGTTAGGAAAATTATAATAGTAATGGTTCAAATGTACGAGCATTGTAGTAGTTTATTACGACTCTAGACTATGTCTTCAATAAGGTAGCTGTATTTTTCATTCCCCATACTGAACACGTTCTACGGAACTGTTTCGTCTTATTGCTTTGGTTTCGGTTACATTAGTATCCGGTTCTATTTTCGTTTTCGCCAATGAACAGTCTTATCACGTCGGTGTGTGTTTGCTGTATATCATGTCTTATATTGTCGTAACCTTTTTTGTTAGGATGAAGAAATGCAGTTGAAAGAGGCCGCCGTTGTCACCAACCCGGATGATCCTACCGCCCATTATAATCTTGTAACAAAACAATTAACCTCCTCATAGTGTAACGTAGTATTTGAGAGATGTATATCGATTAGTGAATGTTTTTATTATTAATCAATGCAGGGTTTGTTATTGTGGGAGCGGAAAGATTCTAAGGAAAAGGCAGCAGAGCATTTCGTAATTGCAGCAAAGCTTAATCCACAAGATGCAAATGCTTTTAGGTATTTGGGTCATTACTATAGCAAGGTTTCAGTCGATAATCAAAGAGCTCTCAAGTGTTATCAGAGAGCTATCAATCTTGCTCCACAGGATTCTGAATCTGGCGTTAGTCTTCTCCTTTTTCTGCATAGCATTGTTTTTTTATCAGTTGGTGTTTTCTTATCTTTAATTGTATGATTTAATATAGGAATCTATGTGTGATTTGTTGGACAAAGAAGGAAAAGAGAGCTTGGAGATGGCTATTTGTCGTGAAGCTTCAGGCAAGTCGCCAAGGGCCTTTTGGGCTTTTCGCAGACTAGGTTTTCTACAGGTTAAAAAAACAATCTTATGTTGTACTTTTGTATAATGATAATTATTATACACACCAGTTATTTTTAAAAGCCATGTTTATGTGCATTCTTGTATCTCCTTTTTCCTTCTAAATCTTACACTTACTATTTATTTTTGTATGTATGGACTTAACCTGTGGTCTCGTAAATGCATGGGTTCATTGACACTTGGATACATCTTGCAGGTCCATCAGAAAAAATGGTCCGAAGCTGTTCAAAATCTTCAGCAAGCCATCCGAGGGTACCCTACGTCTGCTGATTTATGGGAGGTCTGTACCGTGAGAACTTTCTGTTCT
The DNA here is from genome assembly GCA_026074375.1 of Tanacetum coccineum. NCBI lineage: Eukaryota > Viridiplantae > Streptophyta > Magnoliopsida > Asterales > Asteraceae > Tanacetum > Tanacetum coccineum. The sequence continues at coordinate 34,961 of BQNB010034763.1, forward strand.
CTCCTCTTATTATTGGTGTTATTTGGATTACTCCCTCATAATTGATTTGTTTTACCTTATAGGCATTAGGTCTTGCATATCAGCGATTAAGCATGTTAACAGCAGCTGTTAAGGTACTTAATCTCTATAATTGCTTCTCAGCTCTAACGTGTCCATCTTTGCGATAAGTTGTGGTTTTTTCTGAGTGTTGCTTTGTGCATATGAAGCATCATTTGTGCCCACTGTCTTTGAAAATAATTATTTTTATTATAGTTTTGGAAATTTCTAGCGAAAAGTGAATTTTCAATATTTATTTGTACTCCTTTTCTAATGATACAGGACAGATTGTATATTTTTGCAATAGAGTATCTGTTTTAGGATAAGCTGGAAAGGCAATAAAATTGGCAAATCAGTTGCGTCACTACTTAAACTAGACATTCCTGCATAATTTGTTACTAAGTTAAAATGAAAGTTCGTTTGGGCGAATTCTAAATGCATCTAATCACATACTGGTAATATGTTGTCATCTAATAGTCCTACGCTCGAGCTATTGAGTTGGAGGAGTCACGAGTATTTGCATTGGTTGAGAGTGGATATGTCTTCTTAATGCTTGGTTCACATCGAAAGGTAATCATTGCTATATTCAGTTGCACCCAACATTTCTTGTATATTCTTCAACAAGTCAATCTATATTCGTTTCGTATTTGAGCACATTTGTGTTCAGAATTCGAAAAGTAATCTTCCTATGATAGTTTGCTTTTCACTTACAATTGTCATGGTTATAGACAAGTGAGCAGTATGTCTTTAGTTTGTGCTGATGCTTAAAACAGCATCTAATGTGTATTTCACTAACTAGCTATATGGGTGAAGGGAGTAGAGCAGTTTCAACAAGCTTTACAGATATCACCAGAAAATGTAGCTGCCCACTATGGGCTCGGATGTGGGCTTTTAGAGTTATCAAAGGAATGTATAAGCTCAGGTGCCTTTGGATGGGGGGCTACAATATTAGAGGTAAATTGATTTCTAAGTGGCACTTGTTTTAGATTTTGCAGAACACTTACAAAAGCGTCTTTGAAATTTTATAAATTCGCAGGAAGCATCAACAGTTACAAAGGCCGGTACATGCTTGGCCAAGAATGTTTCATCCATGTGGAAGTTGCACGGTGATATTCAGGTACACCTATATTATAAGTTTAGAACTGTTCACTTCAGCAAATGAAATGCACCTTTTTGGTTATCAGTATACCTCGCTTGTATAAAAAGATTAAGGAGGTCTCATGCATTAAAAGTAGTTTGGTCTTGCCGATTTGACCCGTTCCCTCTTTTAACTAAACTTTTATGTCTGACCTGTTGTAGATTAAACACAACCAAATGTTAGTCAACTTTTGACATTGCATGTTTTGTCCTTGCTAGCTTACATATGCAAAGTGTTTACCATGGATGGATGACGACCCCGCTTTTGAAACAGACGAGAAAGCTTTGACTTCTTCCATTCTTTCATGGAAAAATTCCCGCTTTTCAGCTGCATTGAGTGCAAGACATTCCTATCAACAGGCTCTCCATTTGGCTCCATGGAAAGCTAACATCTACACAGATATTGCTATCACCATAGATATCATAAACTCTTTCAAGGGCAAGGAAAAAGATGATATTAAACTAGGGTAAGAACTTTGGCTTGAAATTGTTGTTCCAGATTAAATCTTGCTATACTTAGTTTGCTTATCTATAAGTACAACTGCTGTTTCGTACAGGCAATTACCCGAGAAATTGATTTTAGGAGGATTGTTACTCGAGGGTTTTAATCATGAGTTCTGGGTTGCACTGGGATGCTTATCCCATCATCTGGAGGTGAAACAACATGCCTTTATCAGGTCATTGCAGTTGGATATATCATTAGCTGTTGCATGGGCATATCTCGGGAAGGTAAACCTTACACTAGGCATGATAAAAGAAATAATTTCCAGATCAAGAGTCATTTTAGCTTGGGTTGTCTCATTGTTCCATTCATTAGAACTCGCATTAGCTGAAATAGTTATTGATGACAAAGTCACGGCTAAATGTTGACCTTTCACAGCTTTACAGAAAACTAGGTGAAAAGAAATTGGCCCAGAATGCATTTGATCGTGCCAGGAGTATCGATCCTTCGCTTGCATTACCTTGGGCAGGCATGTCAGCTGATATGTCGATTAGGCAAGTTCATCATTTTATGACATGATGTACCAATGTACGAAGCATTAGTGTTTTGCACCTGTATTTAAACAATCGTTTTTGCTCAGGGGGACCAAGCCAGATGAAGCTTTTGATTGCTGCTTAATGGCTGTGCAGATGCTACCGGTACTCTCTCTTTTCTTTTCCACTGCATACGGTCATTATCAGAGGTGGCAAGATGGGCGGATTGGGTAACGGGTCATTTTTTTAGCAACGGGCCTAAAAGCGTTATACATTTTTATAAATAAGTAACGCGTTAATCACGATTAAAAAATTACTGTCACTGCGCTAATAATGTAAATCTTTGAAACCAAACGATTTAGGAAGTTATATTCATCAAGGTAGCTGCTTGCATTCCACCCATTTGACACAAACCTGTTTAAGCTGTATTTCTACAAGTTGAAACGCAAATAGACCCATTTTCAAGTAATTTGGCCGAAGTTGCTACCTTTAATTATTATGTATCTATGTTATAAGCATTTGATATGCCTAAGCCTGAAGGCTCTAACCATATTTGCTTATTCCAAAATGTTTTCCTATTATGAAAACTTTTTAATGTCACCGTTGTCATTCTTTTTGCATCCTTAAGGACTTGCATTAGCCTACTAAATTTTAAAGACTTACAAAATCATTTGTGTTCAGCTTCCAGAATTTCAAATGGGTCTTGCAAATCTTGCGCTGCTCTCTGGTCAACTTTCGTCGTCAGAGGTGTTTGGACCCATACGTCAGGCCTTGCATCACGCGCCTCACTATCCTGAATGTCACAATCTTCTTGGGCTTGTTTATGAGGCAAGACGTGATTATCTGTCTGCAGTTACTTCCTATAAAGTAGCACGTGGTGCAGTGATCACTTCTTCTGGTGACACTCAAAAACTTCTTGATATATCAGTTAATTTGGCTAGGACATTTTGTAAGGTACTTCTTTATGTTTCTATAAAATTTTAACTAAATATATCTTTGCTTCTATCTTTGCAAGCTTGTGATCTCTTCATGCTAATAACAGGCTGGCCTAGCTTATGAAGCAGTGCAAGAATGTGAGGTGTTAAAGACGAAAGGTTTGGATCTTCATGCACTTTGTTATTCAGCTTCACATCTTTTGATATATAATAAGGAATTAAAACCATCTTAAAGTTGGTGTATCTTATCGTCGTATTGGCACCCAACCATGCTTAACATGATAAATGCCCATACACCATATGGGCAAAGCTGCAAATTTTGTATCATGGAATTTGAACTTTATGCTTAAAATTATTCAATTATGTTACAATATATCTTTGACTAACTTGGTTTAGATGCTCATGTTATGCTAGTATTATAAAATAAATGCATGGACTTCATAAAAAGCAGTTTAATTTCATTGATTTTTTAATTATTTTTTGCTTTTTTGTTATATAATTAACGTTAGAAAGTGATTCTTGGCTTATATTTCAGGTTTTCTGGAGTGGGAAGGTTTACATATATATGCTCTATCTTTATGGCAACTTGGCAAGAATGATCAGGCTTTGTCTGTGGTGAGGATTCTAGCTGCACGCGTTAAATCATTGGAACCAAGATTGGCTTCGACATCCATAAGTTTTATATGTAGACTGCTTTATTACATATCTGGGCGAGAAGCAGTGGTGACAAGCATTCTGAAAATGCCGAAGGATTTATTTAAGAGTTCCGAAGTTAGCTTTGTGGTATCTTCCATCCATATTCTGGATCAAAGCAATCAGCTTGAGGCAGTTGTGTCTAGTAGTCGTTCTGCCCTCCTAAGTCCTGATGAAATTATCGGGATGCATATTTTGATAGCACTAAGTAAATTGGTAGGTTCCTTATCCATCTGTGTTGAGCTATCGCATGCCAAACTTGAACCTGCCAGTTAATTTGGATTTCATTTTTTCAGGTTAAAAAGGGGTCAGCGAATTGCTTGGATATTGAAGACGGAATAAAGCATATTAGGAAAAATCTTCATAAGTATCCTAATAATTATCTGCTAAGGTATATCATTTTGTTGGCGTAAACGTGTCAGAGAGTCGGTGCAACGTTAAAATAAACTTTATAATATTAAGACTAGAACTTGCTAAAAAGGAAAACACACATACTATATGGAGCATAGGGTTGAGTAACTATAATCTAATCAACTGGATACATATTACTCCTTTCCTTGGCCAAAACTGTGCATTTTTCCATTACAAAAGATGTCTTTTGTCTACAAAAACCTCAAAATAGTTTTTTATTACTAGATTAAGCTTCATTTCACAGTCTGTAAGTAATAATGGCATATTTTATTTCTTTCTATATATGTAAGCGTACTTATTTGCGGATGGTGGAAGTAGAAAGATGTGTACTTATTACCATATAAGTTGATGTCGTGCATTAAAAGTTTGCTGTATAAATCTTTTTGTCCTTGAAAATGATTTTATGTTCTAACTTACCCATCATTCTAAAGTTATGATAATTAGTCATATAGTTACTACATTAAATTGTATTCAATGCTAAGTTGGTTACATGTTGCTAAACTACTATTTAATTGAAATTTGTTGTCAACAGGAATGTCCTTGGTTATCTTTTATTATCTAGTAATGAGTGGAAAGATAGTCACTTGACTACTAGATGCTTTAGCGTGAGCAATACCCCTTCAGAGCTTCGCAAAGAAGAAGGTTTAAGACGTGCACCTGAGATCCTTGGTGCAAGTGCAGTTGCTTGCTATACAACCGGGAATGTAAACAACAAATTCTCTTTTCCTACCTGTAAAGATCATTCGACACATCCAGACCAATCGACGCATCAACAGGGATCACTCAAACTAATGCAAAAGTATCATACCTCCTACTTCTTTGTCTTTTATGAAAGTTTTCTTCTATTTTCTCTTTTCCAAGACCAAAATGTCATGAGAGTACTTTCCAAAGTTAAGATTCTCTCAGTTTCTTCAAAAAAAAAAAAAAAAGAAATTCCGAGTTTTGGTTCACTACATAGTAGGTTTTTTAATTCGTGTCGTTTAACTGATTATCTGGTTGTTGTAGTGGTAAAAAAATTAGTTTTAAGCTTCTGTATGGTAATTGTTGGGATAAAATAATCACTTTCACACTAATTGCGACCCCCTTCTTAAAATAAAGTGACCTAATTCTCCCTTCTAACTTAATTGGTGAGACTTGGTACGATTATTTCACCAAACACGTCTCTTCTTACATTTAGGTCCTTTTTTTTTTGTCTTTTTAAGTTTAATTCAGAAGTAATCAGAATATAAAAACTGATAATCTGATTATGAAAACTCCAGACAGCAAAAGCATGGAGAAATCATTAGCTATATTAATCAGGAAGGATTAAATATATGTTCTGAATTAAAACTAAAATATCAAATTAAGAAAGAAGGAATAAATAGTAAAAAAGAATTAGGAAATTTTTGCGAACAATATGGTTATAAACCATTAAGATTACCTAATACTAGTTCAAAAAGATTAACAAAAGAAAATAAATATAGAAGATATAAAAAATCAAATAAGAAATATAGAACATACTCTCTTGCATTATGTTCTATTATAGCCGATTACCTCTTTTTTGTAACTATTACCCTTCAGACTATATTTATTGAATATAATGTATGTGTTTACAGGTGGTGTCATCAAGAACCATGGAATCAAAATGCAAGATACCTGCTAATTCTCAACTATATCCAGAAGGCACGTGAGGAGAGATACCCTCAACATATATGCACAGCACTTGAAAGGTTAACTGGTGTGGCTCTTTCCGATGAATCTCGTCACTATCAAAAGTTCCAACTTTTACTTTGTGCTTCTGAGATAAGTTTGCAAAGTGGGGACCACATTGGCTGCATAAATCATGCTAAAAATGCTTCAAAACTTTCTGTTCCTGATGAGTATCTCTTCTTTGCTCACTTGCTGTTATGTCGTGCCTATGCTGCTGACGATAACAGAGCCTACTTACATGAAGAGTACACGAGATGCTTGAATTTGGGAACAGATCATCACATCGGCTTGATTTGCCTTAAATATATTGAATCTCAATATGGGCTACAAACAAATGACAATATAATAGAGTTGAGATTTGAGGAATGTTCAAAGGATATAAAGTATTCATGGAACGTCTGGACAGCTATATTGAAATTGGTGCAGGGCCTGATTGCTGTGTGGAATCATGATTTTCTTGGTGCAGAAGAGTTGTTTGCACAGGCCTGTTCATTGAATGATTCTGAAAGTTGTCTTCATTTGTGTCATGGTATGTCTTCTCTCTTGTAATTAGAGGTGGCAAAGTGGTTGTGGCAGGTGGGTCGGTTAATGGGTCAAAACGGCTACTAATCATGACGGGGAATTCTTTGGTATGGGTCATGTTATGGGCGACCCAGAATACTTTTGGGCACTTCGTTTTTGATAGTTACCGTGTCAGATATCATTAACAGAATATATATTATTTCAATAATAGCTAATTTTGTGAATTAAATAAACTTTGGGATACTTTCGACCCTGTTTTTTTTGTGAGCTAATATTGTTGATTTTACTCTTCTGACCCGTAGCTAAAAGTTCTATCTGGTATTATCACTTGTTACATCAGCTCTAAAGTTACATAATGGCTGCAAACAGGTGCCATATGTATGGAACTTGCTAGACAGCAATGCAATTCGGATTACTTGCTGCTTGCCATGGGGAGTCTGAAGAAAGCTAGAGACGCTTCTCGGGCCCCCTTGCCTATCCTGCAACTGTTACTAGCCCAAGCAGAAGCAAGTCTTGGATACAAACAACTATGGGAAAGACACCTTGAGCTTGAATGGTTATCTTGGCCTCCAGGTTTGGCTTGTTTGCTTTTGTTCTATTACCTTTTACACGAGTGCCAAATAGTGATTTTTTTTGAGATGGCAAAAATGACGGGGTGGGAGGGCTTGGTAAGCGGTCAAAATAGCATGTTCGTTATGGGTCAATACTGGCTGGGTTGAACATAATAAATAATTTTATTATATAGCATGATTGCAAATTACAACATTAATCTGGGTTGAACCTAATCATTTTTCATTACTACAATAGTAGATTGTATGCATTAAAATTACACTAAAAAACTTTTGAGTAATACAATCTGAATGCCATCTTCGGTCATCCATTTATAAGTACAGGTGTTAAAAAGTGGCAGCTTTGTTTTTAATTGTTTGTTTATGTTTTCTTATATATGTTGGACGACATATGTGCAGAGATGAGGCCCAGCGAGATCTATCTACAAATGCATTTGCTTTTAAAACCATCGGAAGACGGTGTTATGCACACTGCATCAATAACAAAACATCAAAAGAATCCGTTGAGATGGATTCTTCAGGCGATACACTTGAATCCGTCGTGTTCAAGATATTGGAAAGCTTTACATAATTTGTAGTTAGCTTGCACTGGTCATAGTAGTGTATCATGGTAAGCGTTTGTGTCATTAGTTCATATCATCCAGCAATGTAAAAAACTTTCCTTTGAAATTTGAGCTCTGAAAAAAGTACTAGGTTTTTTAATAGTCCATGTCTATTGAATGAAGACATGACCTCAATGGTCAAAACTAGATCTACTAATTAGGCCTAATGAATGCGCAAAACCAAGACTTAAGAGCACGGGGTATGGTAACGCCGTGCTCGGCGTTGAGCCTACGTGGCTCTGCCGTTGCCGGCGTTACCACACCGTCGTTTCGCGTTGGCCAACGACGTTGGTCTCCTCGTGGATGTACCAACGCGCGTTGGTGGGTATTTTCTTTTTTTTTTCTTTAAAAAAATTGAGTGTGTATAGTTTGTGTCTGTGTGTGTTTTAGTGTCTTAATTCAGTGTGTGTAGTGTGTGTGTCGAAGGTTGAAGAAGGCGAAGAAGAAAGCGAAGAAGAAAGCTTTTTACTTTTTTTTTCTGTGTGTTTATTTATTTATGCCAGCCCATTTGTATATTTATTTATTTTTATTTATGTTTTTATTAGATAATTAAATGTTTTGTATGGTTAAATAAATAGAAAAAGAAAAAAAAATGTGTGTCCCAAAAAGTGATGTTAATGGTGTTACCTGGGTTTTTTGGGTGTTGGTGTTATGGTGTTAAAGCTGATGTGGCGCTGATGTGTCGGTGTTAACGGTGTTACGGTACCTAGTGCTCTAAGTGCTTGAAACTCGAAAAGAATTACTTAATTCACATTGTAACGTCTTTGTAGGCAATCTGTTTGATTATGGTGCAAAGATATCATTTTATTACGTTAAAATTGCTATCGGTACTTGTCTCATCAAAGCGGTCATATATCTTTTATATAATAAAAGAATTACATCATTTCGAAATTTTGCATAAAATTAAATGTTATGAGGAAAAAAATTGGACCAATTAGAAAGCTTGATTTTATCACGTAGGCAAAATCGTGCGGTCTGATTGGTTTAAAAAAAGTCAAAATTGAATCTAATTTTGTCAAAATTAAAAATTTTGATGGAAGATTTTGGTGAAGAGAAAAAACACATAAAAATATGTGTGAAATTTGTGAAAACAAAAACTTACAAAAAAGATGAGATAATTAATAAAACTTTAGTGGTTGGATTTTAAATAAATTAAATAGAGTTAAATGTAAATTTATAATTTTTCATGTTTTTTTAATAACTTAAAAAATTAACAAATAACACCTAGACTTTATATTTTAAAAAAACAACATATATGTTGTTTTAAAAATACAACATATATATGCACAAGATTATTAATATCAAAATAAAAGCACAAAGACACATATTTTCTCAATATTGTTATGTGCTACTAAATACACATAATGTCTAGAACAAGATAACTAAGATTTCAGTTAAACAAAGTCAAATCTTTTGTGCAACAAAAATCTATACATATATCAATCGATATTAACACATAATGAAAAATTAGGTAAATCTCATGCGTGCATGAGTATTATAACTATTTAAATATTAAAAAGTTAATATAATTTATTTTATCGAGGAAATTCCTTTTACCTAAAAAAAGTTAATATAATTTTATAAAAAAAAACTAAACGTTACAAAATCATGAATTTATAATTTTGTGACAATATTTAACATCAAAATAAAATTATTCAAATATTATTACCCGTTAACTATCTGCTCAGATTGCATGTGCGTACGGGTTAATGTAATTGCTTTGTTGATTAAAAATTAAGATATAACTATTCCGAATAAAAATATTGAGACTAAAAAGAGTCTCAAATTCGAATTGAAGTGAGTTTACATTAATTTACACATAGCAAAGTAAAAATAACATAATAAAACATATTAACATTAGATGTTTTAAAAAAACATATATATAATCTACTTAAAATCGCAATAACAAAAATATTACTTAATTCATCTTTTATGTCTAAGTCCCGTACGTGCACGGGCATTAAAACTAGTAATAACTATATAAGTATTCGGGCTTGTTTACTATATTAAGGGGGTATTTAGTGTTTACTTTCTTCTTGTTGAGGAAGAATGTGAGCCCAAAAACTTTTAATTTAGTAAACATGCCTACCGGTTTGAAAGGAGGGTCTTAATTAGCCTTTTAAAAGGAGAGAGATGCTTTCGTGGGTCTCTCAATCAAGAGAGACTAAACGTTTTGGGCCAACATTTTCACTACTCAGGTGGTGATTGGTTCGTTAGAATCTGGTGTAATTGTAATTCAAATTATATTACGTAAGCTGTTTGGTTCGCAGAATGTAGAGAATTGTGATTAAGATTACATTACGTAGGCTGTTTGGTTTGTGTTGTAATTGTAATTTAGTCATTACAATTACATCGAATTCAGATTACATATGAAGTTGAATGAAAATTTTTAAATTACGTTATAATTCAAGATTTTATACTTTAAATAATATTATTATACCCTTGTGGCCGGATGAGCGTTGGCATGGGCCGGTTTAATGTCAACTATGGCCCGGCTGTCGGGGGATACATATGGTTCCTTAGTCCAAAACGCGTACAATATTAGATTAATTAACGAGCTCGATCCCCGTTCTAGCCTATTTTAACATTTAATTAAATAAATAATAAATGACTGAGACCTAATATTACTAATGAACGAACTTCTTGTTCGACTCAATATTTTGAGGTTAACAATCTCCTTCGAAGTGAGTTCATTGTGACACTCCTTCATGAGATCAATGAGATTGCTTTTGTCGTTAAGCTCTTGAGTCTTTGGTCTTTATTATGTTGTAGGCTTGTTCCTTCATGCTTTGTGATCTTTGATCTTTAGCCTTTGTCATTGTCTTTCGACTTCGTCTTTACATCCGAGATCTTTAAATCTTTATCCTTCAGTCTTGATCGTTTTTGCCACCACTGCGATCGTAGTCTTTACCAACCATGCGCATACTTTGCATCTTCTTGAGAGCTCTCATAAGGCTGCTCCGAAGCGTGGTTTTCTGAGGAGTTATCTTTAATATCAGAGTATGCGAAAGTCTTTGTCTTTAATTCTTGAGTTTTTTTTATTCTTGAATCTTGATACTTATAGTATGTCTTTGTTGTTTGAGTATGAGTATGTGGAAATGAATCGGACTCTGCTGGAATGAGGCTGCAACACCGTCATTTGTACCTGCATTTAAATGTTAGTGATAAACAACAGGGTATGATGACTATGATATGTCTTCGTCGAGATTGTTGCATTAACCGTACGTTCGTGAGACCGTTTTTACAGTATAAATCTTGACCTTGATCAGTAGGTTCAATTTAGAAGAACCTCCTTGAGACAGGGTTTTCAGTCTAAGTGTTAGATCCTCTTACCGCGTAGCATAGATTCACCCCGTACTTGCCTTATCGCATATACCGAATGTGCTTAAAGCTTAACAAAACGATATGATAATCAGATAGTTACGATCTTTCTGATTGATTCGTCAATTTTCATTTTACTGAACAAGTTTGATTCACATGGAATCGCACCATCGTTTCTTTCCAGTTGACACAAGTTTGATTCATATAGAATCCCACAAGTCACCTACCAAGAGCTTATTTGATGTTGGCTCAAGCATAGGATTTTCCATCTCCTCGGTGATTACTAAGTATTACTCGAGAATGGTCTGGCAAAATCACAAGATAATGCGTTAGACTCTTGTAACAAGCTGTGAACGTTATTGGTGTTACAACAGTTTTATAATGGAATGTGTCCTAATGAGATTTATTTTATTGATCTCTTATAGTCAACTCATTAGTGCTTTTGATTGTAGTAACTCGAGGCTGGAGCAAGACTGACCGCGCTATTCAATATCAACTAACTCGGAGTGAGAAAGTCAATAGAAGTCGTGTGTATCTCCGTGACAAATGAGACAAGTTTCTTTTGAGAGAAACCCGAATGGCTGGGAAGGGTTATGCATTGCATCACTGGGTCCATGATGTCGTCTTCAATATCAGAATTCATCTTTGTGAAAACTGATAGATTATGTATTGACCCGGTTTCTGCCTAAGGTGTAGGGAGGGCTTCTTTGTTTTCACCCTTTATCCATACATTTCTTTTTAATTCTTCAACCCCTTCAATGCTTACCAAGACGTCATTACTAACACCTTGTTGTTGATTGTTCCATATAGCTCAATCTTAGTCGGGCATTATCCCTTATTCTCATTCATACTAATCAAAGACTAAAGACTGTTATTTCTAGATTGGAGTGTCCGTGGGTAGATCCTCCGTTCATGGTTGGATCATAAGACGTAATACCTAACCTAACCACCTTATGACTTTAGAATCATCGTGAATTAAGATGTTGTTGGGTATGAGATCGTAACCATAAAACCTTTTCCGTAGAGTATAAACAGCACTTTGAGTCGTTTAGATCACTTATTATTTTCAAGATCACATTTTAATTACATTTCTCCCCTTATTTTAAATATTTAATTCTCTTAGGTTTTTTGAAAAACCCTGTGAATTAAAAAATTTGTCATTAAAATTCCATGGAGAAAACAGTCATTAGCATGAATTATAGTTAGCATTAACTTGCTGCTCCCTTAAATCCCCGTCAATTTTACATATGTCTACACCAAAAAGATAATAAATACCAAATTTTGTAAAATAAATATAAAATTGAGGGAAGCATTTGTTGAGCACCAATTGAAAGATTTTTTTATAAAAAAATTGAAATGTTCATTGAAGAATTCTGAGAAAAATGTGTTGCTCAACCACGAAATCACTTATAACATGATAATCAATTATGTAGTCATGCTTTATACTAGAGTTGTTATTAATAATTTTTTGATATGTTTGAATAAATAAGAATGGTCGTGAGATAATGTATCCAAAATCATTAAAACTTTGTTTTTTGAAAAACTCCCCCTCAAACATTGACTCGTTTTGAAAATGACAACCATTGTAAAAGAATTGTCTGTAAAACTCTATAGGGATAGTGTTAACACACAATGTAGGATTTATGTTTTCCCTCCTACTTAGTACCGACAGGATACAAATAGTTAGTACCTGTTAGTATTATAGTTAGTATAACTCAGTACAAAGTGGTTAAGAACTCTAGATCAGTTAGTTATGTAACCAGGGTTAGTTAAAATGTAGTTAGTACCGTTTAAAAGATAATGCTATGAATATCCTTAGGAAAAGTTATGTATGCGTTTTGTAAGCCTGTTCTGTCAGGGTTTATTCTTAATCTATAAAAGGATCCCTTTGGGCATAGTTAGATATACGACCTCAAGATATCTCATAGAAAAATCATATCTCAATAGTTAGTAATCTGTAATCGTTCAAACAATAATATAAGAGCTTATTATTTTAGGTTCTACATTGGTTTTCTTATACTCGTGTTAAGATTCCACATAACACAGAGTATTTAAATCATGTTTCTCATACATAGTCAACTGTATTTGACATCTTGGCTATCATCTTTAATGAGGCTGCATAAGGGGGAAAGAGACTATTCAGTAAGGACTCACAAGTGGTATCAGAGCCTAAAAGGAAACGCCTGAAGAAGAAGAACAATCTATCCCAGTATAACCTTCATCCTTCAAAACTAAAACCATGTCTGCACCACAAGATGAAAATCCACCACCACCAACTACCTCCCACCATCAATCACAAACACCAAGCCCAACAAACTCACTCATACATATCCAACCATCAAGTTGCCCTATTCTCAAGAAAAGGGAGAATATGACATACTGGCTAATGAAAATGGAGCACTATTTGGCCCTCATACCAGACTAGCCAATCTGGGAGGTATCAATGGAATGGTCCTGTAATCAATCACTACAATACACAGGAGACAAATAAGATTTGACTCTAGAACTGCGAGAAGAATTGTAGCCAGAGAGAGAGAGAGAGAAAAGCAAAGACCCCACCCTTCTTATGGCCCTAGCCAGAATATCACTTGCTAATTCCATAAAGAACTGATAAGCAAAAGAAATATGGGATGCCAATCGATATCTAATTTGGTGGAAAAGGACGAATCCAAATGAAGATGCAAAGTAGATCTTGAAGCAACATTTGAAGGGGGAATTCTCTGTACCAACACAGAAGGGCTTCACAAAGGTATATTGAAAGGTTCCAAAGTCTTCTTCTAAGTCAGTTAAGATTCAAGAGCAGTGTATCTACTGAGGATGCAAAGCAGAAATTCCTAAGATCTCACCTTCCTGCCTGGTCATAAGTCTCTCTAATAATGTAACCAAACCAGGGTTGACACTCTTAGTTTTTTGATGATTTGTACAATAATTTAAGAGTCTTTGAGAGTGATATAAAAGGCTCTACTGCATCATCCTCAAGCCCACAAAATGTAGCTTTTCTCTCTGAGAACACAAACAGTACTAATGAAGTTTATACCAGCTTTATGTGTTCCCATCTTTCTTGTTAAACACAAAGTATGAACAAACTTCATCATACTCACTTCTTGCTAATCAATCTAGCTGCCCTCAACTGGATCATGAGGACTTGGAACAGATTGATGAGTATGACCTTGAAGAAATGGACTTGAAGTGGCAAGTGGCCATGATCTCAATGAGAATGAAAAAGTTTTACAAGAAGACTGGTAGAAAGCTACAATTTGATGCAAAAGAAGCTGTTGGTTTTGATAAAAACCAAAGTGAAATGCTATAATTGCCACAAAATAAGGCATTTTGCTAGAGAGTGTAGAATAAAGGAAACTCAAGATAACAGAAGGAGAGATGCATGGAATTCTAGAAACAAGGATGGGAGCAGAACTGTACAGAAGGAGGATTCTAAGGCATTGGTGATAGTTGATGAAGAAGGTGTGGATTGGACAAATCATTCAGAAGATGAAGATTATGCTTTGATGGCTTGCAACAGCTCAGACTCAGACACAGAGGTAATTTCTTGTTCAAATAAGTGTAAAGAGTCTTATGCTAATCTTAAAAAAATTTATGATGCTCAGAAGAGAACAACTTAGTATGCAACATGAGAATAAAGGCATAGTCTCAAGGTCTTAGCAAGTTGAAGCACAGTTAGTTGCTCATCAACAAGGAAAACTTTGGTAAGAACAAAAGATAAAGTTTATGAAAAGAGATTTAGAGGAAAAAAACAATGTTTCTCGACAGTACCATAAGAAATTATTAGCCTAAGCTCAAAAGAAAAAGAAGATTTTAAAGACTAAAGTAGAAAAATGGCATAAATTTCTTCTAAAAATCTTAGTAAACTGCTAAATACCCAATGAGTGCTAATGTAGTTTGGGCTTGGGTATGGGGACACAGAAATATGGTATTTTGGAGTTATGAAAAAGAAGTGTTGCAGAGTGTTTTTTATGAATAAAGAGGTGATATAGAAAAACCAACCTGTGTATGAAGGTTGGCCGAAAGAGACATGCATGTTGTAACCTCCCACCCGATGACAGGTGAATTATAATGCCCGCTGGACCTGAAATAAAATAGATACTCACTGTTTAACATATGGTCCCATAACTGACTCAACCTAGAGATCTGAATCCCAATCAAGTAATTGGATACCTGTGACTCTACATTAGTGCAGAACACTCTGATTAGTGTCTGTACACAGTTTTCCAATGAGTCTAAAATGTATGAATATCAACCTAGAGGGTCTGGTCTGATAACTCCTATCATTGAGAGAATGGAATCAATAGTGCAGATGATTGTGTGTTATAACCAACAAAAACAACAAGAGAACACCTAGTTTGCTAACCACAAGGAAAAAAATCCTAGGGATAATGTAAAAGTCAATACACACATAGTCAAAAACCTAAAGTTGATAAGAAAGATTTAGGTATCTGTGTTTTTGCTGTAAGAGCATGTTTTGTATGTGGTAGTCTTAATCATTTAATTAGAGATTGTGATTTCCATGAGAAAGAAAGTTTAGTCAAAGGGAGCTAAGGCAAACCTGGAACAATGTGCAAAGAGTAAATAAACAAAACCAATTTGTTCCTTCAGCAATACTAACTAGAACTGGAAAAATTCTAGTTAGTACTGCTAGAGCTAGCGGTACTAAAAATGTTAGTACTGCTAGGCGAAGTGTCAACAGTCAGACAGTACTAACAAGTACTGCTATGAAAGTTAATACTAATAAGCCTATTGTGAATAGTGTTAGACCAGCAAATGTTTTTCACAAAACACATTCACCATCTTCAAGGCCTTTTAAAAAGACAACAGTACTTAGCACAAATTTTTCAAAACAAAAAGTTAATACTGCTAAGGTAAATGCAGTTAGTACTGTTGGGGGACAAAGGGAAACTGCTGTTAAGCCCTCAGTAGGTTGTAATTGGAGACCACAAAGATACAATTGGCACAATGTCTCCAAATACAATGGTGGATCCAATATTAGAAACTGTTACACTTTCAAAGATCCACTAGGCAGACTCAAGCCCAAACAGGCTTGGGTCCCTAAGAGAATCTAATCTCTTTCATTTGATGTGCAGGATTATCCACATAGAGCTTTAAAGAATAAAGGAATTGTTGATAGTGGATGTTCCAGGCACATGACTGGAAACAAGGCATACCTTGCTGAATTTCAAGACTTTAATGGTGGCCTTGTTGCTTTTGGAGGTAGTAAAGGTTATATCACTGGTAAAGGAAAAATAAAAACTGGTAAGTTAGATTTTGAGGATGTGTGCTTTGTGAAAGAACTTCAGCATTTCAATCTCTTCTCTGTGTCACAAATGTGTGACAAAAAGAACAAGGTTCTGTTTACTGACACTGAATGTCTTGTTTTGTCTCCTGAATTTAAGTTACCTGATGAAAATCAAGTATTACTTAAAATCCCCAGACAAAACAATATGTACAGTTTCAATTTAGAGAACATTGTTCCTACAGGAGGATTGGCTTGTTTAATTGCAAAGGC
>BQNB010034764.1:8339-51368 GCA_026074375.1 Tanacetum coccineum
AATATATGATTTATGTCGGGAAGAGGAATTCACAAGTTGTAATTATAAGTAGTCTTAGCATCTTAGTTCGTAATTAACGGTGATCTTATTTTTAAGCTTAGCATGGGAGAAGTGAAAAATCGGGGATGATGAAGTTATCTTTTAGACACTTAATTGTGTTTTTTGTTCTATGATCCTAAAAGTTACCAATGAGGTAATGAAAACAATACATTATGTCAACACAAATAAGTTGTAGTTAGGAAGCTAATTATCAAGAAAAATCATAAAAAGAGAAAAATCTTAGAAAATGGGAAATCGGGTGTTTTATAACTTGTGATCTCTTAATTCTCTCAACAAAAATCTTTGCTACTTTTCAAAGGTTTAGTTTGGGGAATTTTGGAGGTATTTGGTTATAAGGCATGTGATA
This sequence comes from Tanacetum coccineum, assembly GCA_026074375.1. NCBI lineage: Eukaryota > Viridiplantae > Streptophyta > Magnoliopsida > Asterales > Asteraceae > Tanacetum > Tanacetum coccineum. The sequence goes on from BQNB010034764.1 coordinate 8,746, forward strand.
TTGCGTGAGGACACACAATCGTTTAGTTTGGGGAATTTTGATAAGTGTAGAATACACATATCCATTTATGCTTAAAATAACCCAATTAAACCCAAAACAGACCAAAAATAGCAAAAATATGCTTGTATTTGTGTTTTGTGTGTGCAGGTACGGATAAGTCAAAAATCACAAGAAAACAGTCAAAAACGGGCAAGCACGGACACGAGAATCAGAAGAGTACAAAGCCGAAGCCAGAAAAGCCAAGCCTAAGTCAAAATCAGCCAAAGTCAGTCAAAGATGGTCAACAAAAGTCAACAAGGCCCAAAATATTCCACTTAAGCCCCTCAAGTTTCAGAAAAGTTCATAAATGATCCCTAAACCCAAATGGCCCTTACCCGGATCCAAGCCCATAACCATAAGCCCAAATACTAACCCATTTCCTTTTATAACAACCACAAGGGCCAGTTTTGCAATTTTCGAAAGATTGTTTATAACTAGAAATGGAATAAACAAAGACAAGGGCTGAAGTTGCTATTTCCCAAAGTTCAAACGAGTTTTTACCCATTTCAGTTATAAAAAAAAGGGCGGGTAAATCCTAATCACTGTTCATCATCTTCCCAAACGTGCCCTTGGCTCAAAACAAAGGGTTTTTCAAAATTAGAGGGTACAAAGGACAATTTAGGTGTCCAAGTACACCTTGGCAGTAAGTAATGTCACTCCCCATCTCTGATTGGTCCAATCCCAAAGAAAAATGCCACGTTGTTGAGAGAAAAGCACAAGTAAAGAAGAAAATTGCTCTTGTTTCCCTCACAAAGGAAGCACAAGCTGTCACATCAAGGAATGACAGCTTGGCAATCCTGAGGTGCACACAATATGATCAAACGGCTATTAATCATTTGAAAATGATTAGAAGATTGAAGGGATGAGATTAAAGATTGGAGAGCAAGGCAAGAGGCTCTGGAAGCTTCATCAAAGACTTATAAATAGGGCCTCACTCTCACACACAGCCACATCTAGACGTAGCTTTTAAAAATAGATTTTAGCTTAATTTTCTATTTTATCATTGTAATTCTCTTTCAAATATTGTAACAAGTTTTTATTAATGAAATTCAGTTGATTTAAATCTCTTTAAAGTACTCTTGTTTTACCAAATAAGCTCTCATTTTCTACTAAATACTAAGCTAGATCCTATAAGCTACTCAATAAGCTCTTTTAGTCTATAAGCTAAATTGAGCTCAAAAGGTCTTAAAAATACTTAAACCTCAAATTAGCTTAATACATATACATTATTACCTTTTGATAATGGATTATAAGCTTTTGGAAGGGGATCTTAACTTGGAAGAGATCCCAAGGACTTTACCCTAGCTTATCTAATAAGCTAGGGAGCTTGAAGCTGCCCTATTTGGGAACCTCTTGTTTAGCTAGAGGTCAAGTAAGTTTTCTTTTAATATCTTATGTCTTTAGATTCTAGCTTATCTAGTAGTTAAGTGCTTATTAGAATCTGCTTATTTGCTTAATATTTTGCTTATTAGTGCTTATTTGTGTTTAGTATAGTTTAATAATCTTAGTTATTCATCTGTTTTAGTTTTTAATAGTTTAGATCTTAGATTTTCATATAATTGTCATTAAACTCCTAAAAAACCAAAAATAAGTAGAAATGAGCTTAATCTTAGATTATAGCTTAATATAGTTGTTGATTCATGTTTGTTAGGTTAGATTTAAGCTAGTTCTTATCTGGTAGTTAATGCTTATTAATAAGATTTGCATTTCATAAGCTTCTTAAAATCTGTCAATCACATTAAGGAGTGTTTGGTTTAAGTGTGTTTGACCTCAAAAAGTCGAAAGTAATTGTGCAATTTGCTTGAGTCACTTGTGTTTACCTTTAAGATAATTAGGAAAAGAGTTTTTATAAGTTAGATATTGAAAATGAAAAAGTGAGAGCTTATATTCCTTGTTCCTGCACCAGGGTACAATTTTCTATAAATTTCACTTGTGAAATTTTGATCTAAGCCCTCCAAGGCTTAGATCTTGTTTGTACTTTGTTAATACACTCCATTTGAGTGTGTTTTAGTGCAGGACTTCCCTTAAGGAAACCTGCACTATAGTATTGCACTTGTGCAAAGTGCACCAGTACTAACCAAAAGGTTAGTACTGCTGTCACAGTTTGTACAGCTACTTTTAGCATAGCCTTTAGTTAAGTTTAAGAAGGATTTAGGAGCTTAGATTCAATAAGGAGTTAAATTAGTTATAGCTTATTATAGATTTAATCTTAGTTAGTATTTTCTAGCTTACTTTCCTAATTAATTTAGCTGTCAAAATTAGTAAAAACCCTGAAAATACCAAAAACAGTACTTAGGAATTTTAGGATCTTAATTTGTTAATTTTAGCTTTTAATCCTAGTTTTTATAGCTTAAATATATAGATTATAAGTAATTTTATAAGTCCTTAAAGTCTTAGAGTCTAGTTTAGCTTTTTAAGTTTTTAAGCTCATTTGGTCTTTGTGCTTTTAGGTTTAATTTCTGAGTTTGCTTGATTCATGATCATTTTCAGTAGCTTAAAAGATTTCCTAGCTCTATTTTCTTTTCTGAATTAGCTTAAGCAAGTTATAAGCTAATTAGAACATCTTTTGTTTTTCATTTTGAGCTTATTTTGAGTGTTTTACAGCTTATTTAGTAAAATCCAAGAATAAGCTCTTGTTTCTGTAAACAGTTTATAAATAAGCTGTTTAAGAGCTTTTCAGTGGGTTTCATACCAAAGTGCTTTTGTTAAAATTGCTCACACCAGTTTAATCTCCAACTTTGATTTTATAAGTTTTTAAATTTAAGGACTTTTGATTCTCAACTTATTTTAAGGCATATTTGGATTTAGTTTGAAATCGGGTTTGGTCCTCAGGGGTTGGATTTGAAAATTTTGAATTTAGTTGTTTGCTCAGTTAGCCCTCTGTTAGTTTGTTAGTTACCCCATTAGTCCTTTAGGCCTTTTCACCATTAGTCCTTAGTTAAGTTTCTTTGTTAAGTTTAATAATTAATTAGGTTTAGCTTCTAATTAGTTTAATTAGACTTTAAGTAAAAAGTAAAAATTAGGGCTTTTATTTCTATCAAAATTCTGCACATTTTCTTTATTTAGTGTAAATTTTATAAAAATTTTAGGACTTTATTTTTAAGAGTTTTATTATTTTTATAGTTTTTAATTAGTTTAAATTTTAGAAAAATCATATCTTTTAATCTAAAAAAAAAATATCTTTGCTTAATTCAAATCAGAATCCAAGCTTAAACGAGGTTTCAATTTCACTAGTCGTTGGGGAAACGACCCGGGTGATCATATTTACCCGGTTTAATATACGTATTATATATTATATTATATATATTTTTGAGAGTGAATTTTATCAAGGGTAACTTGGTAATTTTCTTAATTACTCTTAAGGTTATATTTTTATCAAATCATCGAATCAATTTGCTTATTCAAATCAGAATCCAAGCTTAAACAAGGTTTCAATTTCACTAGTCATTGGGGATAACGACCCGGGTGATCATACTTACCTGGTTTAATATACGTATTTTATATTATATTATATATATTTTTAAGAGTGAATTTTATCAAGGGTAACTTGGTAATTTTCTTAATTGCTCTTGTGGAATATTATTTTATAATATATTTTATATGTATGTAAAACTGCAAATCACTCACTTATAGCAATGTTCTTGTCTTGCAATTGAGCTTTTAAATCTTGTATTTCAAAATATTGTTCACGTTCTTTTAGATATACATTTGACGCTTTTTCATTGCAAACTGTGTCATTTTTCATTTGTTCTTGACATTGTTGTAAAGTAAGTTCAAGAGAAATCGAGTGTTTTTCTAATTTAGTAAAACTTCGTGAAAGCTCATTATAAACTTCTTTATGAACAATTTCAGTTTCTTTAGAAAGCTTTTGTGAAAGACATTCACATTCTTTCACTTTATTAAGATACAAGCATTGAAATTCAGTGTGAGCATCTAAGCCAGATAAAGAATGTAAATAAGAATACATAACATCATTAGACACACACTCTTGGAGAAGTAGATCATACATGTTTGAAAATTTTGCTTTGTTAGATTCAAGTTTTTCAATCTCTTTTTCATGGGATTCAACGTACTTTAAATCAGCATGCATCTCTTGTTTAAGTTCATGAACAAATTTGAAACTATCATTTTATGTCTTTAGGGCAAGAGGCATCAAACATGTTTTAATTAGGATTTCCATATCATGAGGAGTTGGTGCATGAAAATGATCATGAGAATGTTTTTCCTAAGCTTGATCAACAAGTTCTCTAAAATGATTTATGTTATTCGTCATTACATTATAAGCTTGTTTACTTTTACTAATTGATTTTGAAGTAGGTAAGAAGCCGATGTTTTTGAAAATTTTTGGTTTAGATTTAACAAAACATTTTTGCCACATTTTCTTTCTTACTTCATTTGCATGTGCCAACTGATCATGATATTCCTATAATGCTGGTTTAAAAATTTCATAAAGACTATTTTGCTTTGTGTAATCATAAGGTTTCACTAAGTCTTTATTCAATTTTGATCTACTCTCTTTTTCAAGAGTCAAGGTCTCTTCCCTATCAGGGATGAATCTGTTTGCAGGATCAGATTTGTCATATAGGATCTCATACAAATATGGCTTTTTAGATTGAGCTTTCTTAGGCTACATTAGATTTGCAAAGGTTGGTCTACCATTGAATGTTGAGCCTTTAGAAGATAACATATGAATGATTTGAATTGATTGATTCCTTTTATAAACAATTTCATTCAGAAACTTTAATTGCTTTTCCATTGAAATCATTTTGTCAATGTCTTTTTCTTCCTTAAGTTTCAAATCCGTTATTACCTTGGTTTTTTCTTTGACAAGACCTTCGTAATGTGACTTTGTTAAAAAACTTTGTTTGACTAACTCATCGTGTTTCTCTTTGACAACTGAAATTTCATAGGCTTTAAGTTTTAAACCTTCTTTTATGTCAATTTCTTTTTGAGCTAATAGTCCTAGAGTTTCATTTAACTTACGTTCAAGTTTGTCATAATCAACTATACGGTCATTTAAGGTCTTGTACGTCTCAAGCTCAGTCTGTTTACTTTGAAGTGCAATTAGGCAACTATCCCGAGTAGTATTAGACTCCTCAAGATTGGATTTGCACTCTTTTAATTCTTGAGTCAATGATGCGTTTGCTTTCTTTAATTGCTTTAAAATCTTTTTGTTCTCTTCAGTATCAAGTGTTAAATTTGCAATTAAATTAGCAAGCGCACAAGATTGGATTTGCACTCTTTTAATTCTTGAGTCAATGATGTGTTTGCTTTCTTTAATTGATTTTGAATCTTTTTGTTTTCATCAATGTTAAGTTTTAAATTTGCAATTAAATTAGCAAGCGCAACACGCTCATCATCACATTCTTCAGCATTTTGGTCAATCTGAATATCATCATTACACATATCCGGTGAATTAGGAATGACATTACTATCAACCTTTTCCACTACACATGTGTTATTAATGAATTCAGGTTGCTGATGCGGTCGTCGTAGGACTTCTACAAGAAGTTTTACAACTCCCTAGGCAGAGCACCTGATCGTTGTAGTAGTAGTATAGGCAAGACTCAGAGGGTTGTTATCGTTCACTCGAGGAATAGGTTGGGAAGGCTCAATCATGGTCTAACAAAATTCTAAGGGTCGAGGGAAGATTATTTTTGTATTTTTATGTTTTTAGAAAGCACGTAAATCATATAATTGTAGAGGTTGGTTGGTTTTAGCTATTAAACAAAATATAAATCTAAACTACTGGTGATAATAATAAGATAAAAGACTGTGTTTATTTAATCATGTATTACTCCCTAGATTGTTGCTTGTACCCTTTGTGATGATAGTGTAATTATTCCTAGTCATGAACGAATTACAGAAATCGTGTCTACTTTGTATTTCACTAGAGGCTAACGCACAAGTAAGGTAGTATGAAGGACATTCCAAGGCCCCTATGAGTTCAATAAGTGCATGTGAAATTATTAAAAAGTAGATCAACCATATTAGGGGGCAATGGTTGTATGATGAATGTTACCCGATGGCTATCCTTTCTACAACATTCATGTTTACCTCGACATATCTTCAGCGATATTAGACAAGTGTTGGTTTTCTAGGATGCCCTAACTTGCATATCCTTCACATGAAGCAACCCCAATAAGAATCTACATTTTAGGTTTCATACAATTAAAATAAACACATAGGAGGTTTAGCCATGCATGTTATAAATAAAGCCAAGAACATAGATAAATCACAACAACACTAGACATATTAAATGATTTAAATAAACTTACTTGGATTAAAAACATGAGGTTGGAGGAAGTACAATAGGGTTTTTAGGCCCTAAATTCGTCCCTAATAGTTGCTAAACAAACTAGGGTTCGTACCCTCTTTTTATTCTAAAGTGACACACTCAAAACCCTAAATTCAGGTTTGTATATATAGGAAAATCGCTGTGACAGCGTTGCGTTTTAATCGTGACGCCGTCATGAAAGAGAATATTCTAGATAATAGGCTAGGCCGTATGCTCAGACGTCGTCGTGGAATCTTGTGACGCTGTCTTGATCTTCGTTGTGACGGCATCATGTTGTATTTGTGACGCCGCCTCCAGCCACTATAGAGAAATTCTTCAGCAATGTTAATGTAGGCCCGTAGTCTTGTCTGTTTCTTCTCCAAATGAGGCCAAGTCACGTGTAATTCTTCCAAATGCCTTCCAAATGAGAAATACCTAAAAAGGAACGAATTTCTAAGTACCTATTTTGGCATAAATGCACGATTTAGTGGGGTTAAACGACCCGAAATAGTGTATAAAATGATACCTATCAAATTACCCCTACTACTTGAGATTTGCTTTCCTCAAGCAAGTGGCTTTTTAACCCAGACAATAACAATATGATGTGATATTTTACCTACTTTTAAACATATTTTACGAACAGACTTCCTAGATCTCGTAATTAAAAGCACGAAAAATATATACTAGCACCTCACATAAGTGTTTGGGATTCTCTCTTTCACTCAGGTGTATAATAAGTTATAACATAAGGGGGAAATGGAAAATCAACACTCATTTAACTGTATAGCATTATTTTAAATTTACCATGGCTTGGTAAAGGATCAAACTTACACCGCTAGGTGCAAGCATTATTCATTACTATCTAAGAGGTCTCTATAAACGGTTGTGGGGTATAGGTGTAAGATAACATATAATGGAAATGGAAACGGATAGGATACATTTGGGTGGCATTGGGTGAGTTTGGAGTGGAAGGGTTAGCTAATTATTTACTCGGTGGGAAAAAATTAGCTATTAGTTACACAAAATAATCACTTTGTTTGGTTGTAAGCCAAGAACTCGGACGAAGATATAACAAATTACAATCTTACATCATCTCTTTTTTTCTTCTTTTCTATTTTTTTATATAACATAATACATCACATGGGGTTTATAATATGTACCCCTGCACTTGAGCTTTTACATGCTCGATATTTATAATCTGTCTAATGACCCAATTTAAGGTGGATCAAAATAACATGGAGATCATCTAACAAATATATGGGGGTATTGACCTAACTTTTCTTCCCCATTCTTCCGCGAAATAAATACTACATGGAATTCCGAATCGTTCCCACAACCGTATTTACTAGGGGATAGGACTTAGCAACAGTGTACTCAAATAATTAACTTGGGTTAAACATTACAATTTACTAAAGGTGAGTACATATAAGGTAGGCTAAGGCGATTTGGTTGTAACAATTGGTTTAAGGGTGACAATGTTCTTCATTAATAGTTCGGCTTAACTAGAAAATTAGAGAACATGAAAAAGGATAGGCTTGGAGGGTTATACTATGGGTATTCTCCACTAAAGGTGAGTGCATGGCAGGGTGTATGGATATTTATAATGATCGGTGTGACATCATAACAGTTACAGGTTTAAAACATGGGTTATCATAAATGCCTCTTATCAAACAAATCTAATACTTACTGTGCAAGGGTCTCGAGAAGAAACAACAGTAAACAAGTTCTAGAATTTAATATGCTACCGGTACACTCCATTATGAATTTTACTAACACCAGACATTCCAGAAAAGGCGACAAGAATGCATACATGGCCGTAACGACGGAATAGACATGCACGCCTGCAGATCAACCTTAACTCGAACCGGGTAAAGATAAAATCATCTTGGGCTCTAACAACGAATGGGTACCGAATTCCTAAAGATCTAAGGGCAAACCTCATATTTTTGGGGTGGACTTCTGAGGGTTATTGTGCTAGTCATATAAATTCATATCCATGAGACGCTATTAATACTTGGTTTTCGTTGGTATGTGTCATAAAAAATTTTTAAATTTGGGTAAAAATTACCTCTTATGCTATGTTTCGATATATTACCCATCATTTAAGGACAATGTAATGGCATGAGAAGGATAGTTTCTAAGGCTTAGTTACCCCTACACTTAAGTGGAACTCTTGTCCCTAATGTTTCTAGAAGTACCCGTTTGAAACGAATAAAAAGAAAGAAAAACAAGAAAAAAGAAACTAGTATCCAATGGTTTTTAACTATTATATGGAAAGAAACATGCGCTAACTGGTTTAAATTAATCGTCTCGAGACTTCATCTATGAATTCTTCCTAGTGTTACAAGCTTCTTCTCATCAAAATAACCTGTAATCATAAGACAAAGACAACTGCTCTTACAGCATATTAAAATGTTTTTTGCGATAGGAAAAATATGCAATATGGATTTTGGGTCTTCGACTGGATAAAGTAGTAAAGATACGATGAGGAGAATTGTTAAATACTCATTAGTTTTGCAAGGTTTGTAACGAAGAATACATTATTAAATGTTATGCAAGTTTGATTGATTTTCAAAAAAATTAAAAAACTTTAAGTTTTTTTTCTGGTACTGGGCATTTCTGATGCCGTCAGGGTTTTTGTGACCCGTCACAGGGCATCGTGGTGACGGGCGTCGAGTGTATCGTGACGCCGTCTCCATAGTCTGTGAAAACGAAATTTTTGTTTTTGATGAAAAATTTCCTGCACTTGATTTCATAAGTTAGTTCCTGTACAAATTGCTGCATAAAACCTGAGATTTAACAATTCAAATCGTATTGACTCGAAACTGACAGTGAATTAATCTAACAATTCATTTTTACATGTTTGAATTTCGTCTCAAAGCCAGTAAAATTCACTCTACACTTATTGTGCAAAAATACACTTGATGAAATGAAGACGAGGTTTAAAGGACAAACAAAGCATGATTACAATATAATTCAAACGCAACAAAACAAACGGTAAAGAATTAAAACACACATGACACTCCTAATTGCGGGAAAAGTAAATTGGGTTTGCCTCTAGGAAGCACTTTTTTTTATTAATGGAAGTTTCTTGTAGCTGACTCGAAGTCAAACGTCTTACGTGTACTTCTCCTTCATCTTTCAGTCCTTCCTTGTGTTGCAATAAGAGTGGACGCCTTGCCTTTGAAATTTTTGCTCCCTCATTGGTTTGAACTTCAAATCTCCGCTTTATAAAGTGATGCTTTTATCTTTTCTTCTACGCAAGGGATAGCCTATTCACAGTCATAGTGGGGGCTATGGTCTCTATGTCGTTTTTTACTCCTTTGTCGGTCACACATGAGGAATCGGGTGTCCTATAGAAACTTACCTTACTCTTTCTCGACCTTAGAGTTACGGTGCCTTTATCAAACTTAATTGAGGCCTTGGCTGTTATCAGGAATGGTGTTCCTAATATGAAAGGCCTATTTTCATTTTCCTTGATATCCAAAATCACAAAGTCTACAGGGTATACGTGTTTAGCGACCTCTACTAACACATCCTCAGCAATTCCTAAAGGGTAAATGTATGAGTGGCTAGCTAGTGAGAGTCTAATGTCTGTCTTATCAGGCCTTTCGTCGGTAAATTTCATGTAAGTGGAGTAGGGCATGACGTTTACATTGGAACCTTGGTCGACGAGGGCGTTCACGTACTTAAGGCCCCTTATGCTGCAAGGTATTTCAAAATTCCCTCTGATGTCCTCCTTCTTTGTTATCTTTTTCTTGAGAATCGCATCACAAACAGGTCCCCCAGGTAATATTTTATATTCCTTCCCCTTTTTCTTTCTAACTCGAGTTCCCGACCGGAAGTTATTGAATCTGTTGTTGTTGACTAGTCCCTCGATCAGGTTCTCATTAATCTTTTGCGTCAGGTAATATGCAATATGCTGAGACCCAGATTCTTCCACTGCTTCTTCATTCTTAGGTGTTTTGATTAATTCATTTTTGGCCCCATTTTCAGCTCCACTCATCGTCTCGACCTCCTTTATTGGAATTTCTGTTTCTGTTTTGGTGGGCTTCTCAGTGTTGTCGGGCGTTACCTCTATTATGTTACTCCTTTCTTCTTTTCCTTTTGTCAAGAAGATAGAATTCACATTTTTGTGACGGGGAATTTGGCTTCTTCTCTTATCAATACTTTCTTAGAGGTTCTGTTGGTTGTGAGTTCCTTAAGAAGCCTGAACATTTTAGTCATCCTACCATTGATTTCCTCACGTTGTTTGAAAATGGCGTTCTTAAATCTTTCCATTCTTTTGATGTGCGCTGCCATGTAGTCCAGTACTCGAGCTTCAAAAGTGGTTTCTAACGCTTGTGGTTGAGGGCTTGGACCTGTACGTTCATAAAAAGAGAAAGTGTATAATTTTGGTGGCTTATTTTAATTTTGCGAACGGGAGTTCGGATGGACTACATTGACATAAGCATGAGGGGTGTGTGTTGAGCTCGATGTGGGTGTCGGTTGTGACCCTTTTAGTAAGAAGTTAATCTGGTCTTCGAGCTCGAGAAGTCTCCGGTCAGGTGTTTTCAGGAATCCTTGACCTGTTTGACAAATTCTTTTGTTTCATCCCAACCTTCATGGTCGTAGAGGGCGAGGTTCTCAATGATTTCCTAAGATTCATCGGCGTTCTTATTGCGGAGTTTGCCGGCAGTGGCGTGGTCAATCTCACACTTAAGATGAAAGGAGACATGATCATAAAAAAATTAGATTTAAAGCCAACGATCGATGCTGTGATGAGGGACTTTTTGGAGTAAGTCTTTGAAACGAGTCCATGCTTTGGATAGAGATTCTTCATGATGTTGTTGGAACATCAGGATATCATTGCAGAGTTTTACGGTCCTTCCCGATGGAAAGAATTGAGCAAGAAATCAGGTAGTAAGATCCTCCCATGTGGAGATGGATCCTACTGGAGACGTTATGCAATTGTAGCTTGATCGTGAAAGGGATAATTAAATAAATTGCAGCACGTTCTTTCCCTATTTTCACCGTCAAGGTTCAAATGGAGTTACACGTTTAGGAAATCCTTGAGGTTTTGTTGGTTTGGATTCTCAGACCCGAAGGTTGTTAGAATGAGCTATTATTTTGCACCACCGGGATGGGTGTCGGATCCGAAGAGGGTACCATGTTGTTCCCTTCGAGTGAGCTCGATGAGTATTCCTGTAGCCCTTGTGGCTAGGTTGAAGTAATCCTAGAGTACGAATTAGGATTCTATCTCCCATTGGTGCGTTGCGAGAATGGGTTTACGAATACAGATAACACTCGCGAAAAGATAGGACTAACAAGAAAGCAATGTGCTGAAATTTAAATATTACCTTGAAAGGATTTCAAGAAAAGTAGAACTAAGCTAACTTATGATCGATACCTAACTTTTCACATGGCGGCGGCCGCCAAAAACTTGATGTTTTTTTTCAACGGTCATCGTAGGATTCTCACGAAGTTTACAATCCTAGGAAGGGCACCTAATTATTGTAGTGTAGTAGTTAGGCAAGACTTCGGGGGGTTGTTATTATTCACTCTAAGATTTAGGTTGGGAAGGCTTGATACCGGTCTTTATGAATTCTTTAAGGGTTGAGGGAAGATTATTTTTTGTATGTTTATAATTTTATAGGAAAGCACGTAAATTCTTATATGTAGAGAGTTGGGTGGTTTTAGCTATTAAAACTAATTATAAATCTAATACTAATGGTCGATAACAATAGAAAAAGATTGTGATTCTTTAATCCATGTTCTATTACTCCCTAGATTTTTCTCCTGCTGTTGTTGCTTTGTACCCTTGTGATGATCTGTTGTAATTATTTCCTAAGTCAATGAACGAATTACACGGAACCGCCGTCTACTTAGTATTCGCTAGTGCAAAACACAAGTAAGGTAGTATGAAGAACTATTACATGGCCCTAAGGAGTACACTAAGTGCATGTGAAATTTTATAATGTGAACAACCATATTTGGGGGGGGCAAGGTAGTAGTATGAAGGACCAGTTTCCGATGGTATCCTTTCTACACAATCATGTTTCCTTAGACATATCAACAGCCATACAGACAAAAGTGTTTTCTAAAGCCTAACATGCACATCCATCACAAGAGGCAACACTACTAAGATCTACATCCTAGGTTTCATACCAATCATAATAAACATAATAGGTGGTTTAGCCATAGCATGTTATAGATAAAGCAAGAACATAGATAAATCAAACAACACATAGACATATTGAATGATTAAATAAACCTTACTTGATTAAAACATGAGTTGGAGGAAGTATAATAGGATTTTTAGGCCCTAAATTCGTCCCTAACAGCTGCTAAATGAACTAGGGTTCGTACCCTCTTTTTATTCTAAAGTTACACACTCAAAACCCTAAATTTGGGCTTGTTATATATTGGAATCACTTTTATGTGACGATCGTCGAGTTATAATTGTGATGCCATCTTGAAAGAGAATATTCTAGATAATAGGCTGGGTCGTGTGCTCTGACACCATCATGGAATTTGTGTGACGCCTTCTGATCTTGTTCGTGACGCGCATGTTGTATTTTTGAACCGTCTTCCCGACTGGTAGAATAAATTCTTAGACGCATTGTTGGTGTAGGTCGTAGTCTTGTTCGTTTCTTTTCCAAATGAGCCCAAGTCATGTGTAATTCTTCTAAATGCCTTCCAAATGAGAAATACCTGAAAAGGAATGATTAAGTACCTATTTTGGGCATAAATGCACGATTTAGGGGGTTAAACGACCCCGAAAAAGTGTATAAAATGACACCTCATCAGTTGCTTAGAATGACGTCACTTATTGGCAAACATATTATATTCAGCATCGTATTGTACCTGTTCTAATGCTACAGTATAGTCCTGGAGTTTGCAATAGGAACCTTTTGAATCTTTTCCATATAGCTGTAATGTGCTTCCAATTCTTGTTCATCTATCTCTTCATCCATGTCCTCTAGGGCCAAATTCAAGGCGCTTAGCTCTGCTTGTAATGTCAAAAACCTTCGCGCAGCTAGAGATCTAAGTAGGTGAATCAGGAATGACATTACTATCAACCTTTTCCACTACACATGTGTTATTAATGGATTCAGGTTGCTCAGAATGCTGTCTCGCATTGGCAAACACATTATATTCAGCATCGTATTGTACCTTTTCGAATGGCTCAGTATCAGTTCCCGAGTCTGCAGTAGGAACCTCCTGAATCTTTGCCATATAGCTGTAATGTGCTTCCAGTTCTTGTTATTTAATCTCTTCATCCGTGTCCTCTAGCCAATTGGCTTCCTCTACCTGAAGTGGAACACCTTTATCAGCTTGTTTGCACAACAACATCTTTTCCTTGTGATACGTGTAGTTTTTTTTACCCTTTTTGGTTTCCTGCATTCCTTAGCAAAATGACCAAATTCCTTGCAATTGAAAAACTGTATCCCGGTCAGCTGCACTACCTGACTGCCTACAGTCTCCCTAGCCCCAGCAACAGTCACTGTCCTCTAATTCCCAAACTACCCAGTCTGATTATCATTCTTGTACCTTGGAGAAGTATCTACATTCTTGTTTCTAGAGTTTGAAGAAGTTATGAGGTTGTTGTTGGTAGGTTTGTAGATCTTTTTGAAGTACTTTACAATGAGTGCCAAGTTTTTCTTCATATCCCTATCTCTCTGAGCTTGTTCTGGATCACTGTCTTCTTCAGAAGTTGACTCAGATGGAGGTGTGATTGGTTTGGCTATCTCTTTGCCTTTGTATTTGGTAGATGCATGAGATTTAGTGGAAGATGATTATTTTGATGGTGGTGCATATGATGTGTGAAATTTTGGTGCTTGATAATAAGGATTTAGATATTGTTGAGCAGCAGCAACAAGTGTTAATGGGTTTGCATTCTTGGCTATTCTCTCATCACGGATTTCATTAACTTCGTTTTGATATTGTTTTAGAACGTCAAAGAGCTTGTGATATGATACTGTGTCCGATTCATGATTTTGTTGACAATTGTCATAAATCTTAACCATTCTGGTTGAAGTTGTTGAAGAAACTAAACATTGACTTGCATCATAGCAACTGTCAAGTTGTTTCTTATCATTTAATTTATCATCTTGTAAAATTTGGAGTAGTATGACTCCATTGTCTCTCCATCATGAGAAGTGAATCTGCCAAACTCCCAAAACAAATTAGTCTTGACATCTTGAATATTAAGATATTCACCCTGTTGTAGTCTTTCAATAGCTATCCACATGTCATGAGCTGTCTTGCAAGCATCAACAGTTGACCAGATTTCATCTCCAATTCTAGTCAATAGCACTTTCTGATTGATAATGTTCTTTTTTTTCAGGAGACATATTCAAGAGTGTCTTAACTGCTGTTCGTTCTGGAACTTCTTGAGAATCATTTGTTGTAGGTAGAATTGGGATTATGACAGTAGTAAGTTTGTATGGACCTTCTAGAATGCATTTCCTCAAGGCATCACCATTTGGTCTTGTATCAATGTATCTTAGGAAATGTGATTGCCATTGAGCATATCTTCCCGTTGCAAGCATTGGTGGTCGATCTCTTGATCCAGCTGCCATGATGTTGTTATGCATTTGACTGTTGGTTGTGGAAGTTGTGATTGGAGTAGACATGATGAATGATTTGTTAAATTATGAAGTGAAAATGATTTTGTAGGATCTTAAGTAGGTAAAGTGATTGTTGTTGTGGTTTGAGTATGGAAATCTAGTTCACGGGATTTACAAATCTTGATTAAGCCAAGAAAACACGTGAGTATTTCGTGGTATTTTACTAAATCAAGAAAAAACCATGAAAATAGAATTGTTGTTGGTGAAATCGTTGTTGTATTTGAAGTATTGAAACTTTTGTTAATGATTTGTTGAGCTAAAAGGACGAACAGTTACTACACTTTTAACTTAAAATGATTAACGGTTGATTAAAACATAAACAAAGACTAACGATGTAATTAAAATCCAAGTTAAATGCTTAACGGTTGTTAATTATAGTTGAAGGGACTAACGGTGCAATAACGGTTCACTTTGGAGGACTAACGGCTGAATTATAGGTTCTAAGGACCAACGGTGTAAAATAGATTCAACTTTAAGGGTTAACAATCGTTATATACCAAACAAAGGACGAGGGATGAAGTTGACTTGAAGTCCAGGGACTGAAATTGCAATTTTTGAATTTAGTTTAATAAAAAGAAACGTGTTTGTTGATCCTTTTTGAACATATCTTACTTATCTTGTTAAAGCTGAGTTGTGTTGGATAGATCCAAGACAACTATAATAGAAACTAAGATTGTGAATACTACAAACTATGCAGAAACTAGTTTGTAATACTAAGAAGAATAATGAAACAGTAAAACAAGATCTTGCTAAACTTTCAATATATTGAACACAATCAAAGTTACAGAATAACCTTGTAACTATGAATTCTAACTATGAGAAATGACTTCTAGATCTATATCTCTAACTAGGCCTTAGGGTTTCTTTTATACACCAAGAAACCCTAACGGGCTTACAAAACGCGTCTACTGATAATGCATAGCTATTCCTAATATATCTCATGCATATCACATTAGTAGTACTAACTATTATAACTAACAGTACTAATAAACTGACAGTACTAGCACTTTGTACTGGCAGCACTAACAATTATACTAACAATACTAATGACTTAGACTGTTTTCTTTAATCTTTACCAGTAGTAGTTTCTTCTACCCAGTAGTAGAAACTTAAGAAGCCTTTATTCCCAATAATCCTTCCCTAAACTTGATATTCATCTTGTTAATCATCAAGTTTCTTCATTATCATCATCTTGAGGACTAGGAGGATGTATCCAAACACTTCTTCACTCTTCTAGCTGTGCCTTGATGAATCTGATAAGCTCAAATGCCATAGTACTTTCATGATCAACTTCTAGTCTTCTATTTAACATCCTTGAAAGCATTTCTTGTGTAAGAGGATATTTTGTTTCTACCATCATGTGAATAGCAACTCCAGTATCCATCAACAATACATGAACTCCACATGAATCAAATAACCTCCAGCTTATTAATTTTTAGTCCTGTTGACCCTTCCATACTTCATCTTCCTCACTTGATTCAAACAAAGTAATGAGATCTCCCCAAAGTAATCTGTCATAACCTTCTGGGCTTATTATCTTATACCCTTCCTTTACCAAACTGTATAGATGGTTAAGCATATACTCGAACCTAACAATTTTAGAAGTAAAATTTTAAAATGCTAATTAACATGTAAACTATTCACCCCCTTCTAGTTTCCACATTAACTTTTTGAGGAATCCATGAGTTCTAGTGATGGTGCTTTCCAATAACATAACCACTAAGCAATTGGTTTTCAATGCTCTTAACAAGATTACGAACCTTAAAAGAACCAGACATGTCACCGGTCCAGATCCACTTGTCACGCCCGTTTGAAGACAAATGAAGATCTCTAATACGGGAAATAAGGGATGACAGATCATCTAGTGCTCTACCACGTGGTCGAATGCGCCATGACCAATTCCCACCCCCACACACCACTAATCAGACTCCAACGCTCATTGATTTTGAAATCCTTCCGTACTTCAAGAGCAAACAGTCTAAGATAAATGTCTATTAGATGTTGACCATTACCACACCAATGGTCCTTCCAAAATAGAGAGTTAGACCCACTTAAAATCTTTAAAACAAATGAATTTTTAAAGGAATTATAAACAGCCTTAATATTCTATATAGCTTTTAGGATGTCACACCAAGTACCGCTAATACCACATAAATTCGAGTGAGATGAAAGACCTCCATCAACCCTATAAAACTCCTTTATAAATTGACACCAGAGGGTCTCCTTTTCGGTATAAAACCTCCATTTCCATTTGCAAAGAAGACTAAGGTTTTAGCCATTAAACTCCCAACCCTGAGGCGCCCTTTGTCATCATCACAGAGAATAAAATCCCATTTTACCCAATGTAAGCCGCGATAGGAGTCTTTCAAAACCTAAAAGATGGAGCTTTGAAGAGAGAAAGGTATTAAATGGGGAGGCATTCAAGAATGGACTTAACAAGGGCGAGACGACCACCAATGGAAAGGGATTAGATTTCCAAGAGGAGAGCCGCACTCGAAACCTATTTGTGACCTCGCCCCACCCGTCAACAGACCTTATCATTTTACCAACCGGAAGACCGAGATAGATAAATGGGACGGAGTCATGGGAGCACCTGATAAACATGGCCATATTTTCCACCTCACTGATTGAAATTCCCACACCAATCAATCTTCTTTTAGACATATTAACTTTAAGGCCAGAAGCTAATTCAAAACATTTTAGAATATGAATATGATGCATAGCATTAGTTCTTGACCAATCTCCAAAAAAGAGGGCGTCGTCCGCATATTGTAACAACGAGATATTAGCACCATTGTTAGCGATATGAATACCTTTGTAGAATCCTATCTCACAAGCCTCCAAAATAGAGATTTAGAGAGCTTCCACAAGTATAAGGAAATGAAATGTAGAAAGAGGGTCGCCTTAGCTAAGACCTCTCTCCAACTTTAATTCCTTGGAAGGGGACCTGTTAATGAGGATCGAGATAGATTCCTGATGAAAGGAAAGAAGCAATCCATCTCCCCCTTTTAATACCAAACCCCATTTGTCTCATAAAATTTTGGAGAAAATTCCAATTGACCCTATAAAACGCTTTCTTGAAATCAACTTTGAAAATAAGCAAATTAGAATTTTAATGGAAGCCATTCTAATAATCTCATTAGCAATAAGGCAACCATCAAGAATTTGTATACCCGCTATAAACACCGTTTGGTTTGGCCCAATAACCCAACTAATCACCTTTGCTAACCGATTGGCAATAATCTTTGAGATAACTTTATAGACACACCCGATGAGACTGATAGGCCTATAGTCTGAAAATCTAAGAGGGTCTGCTTTTTTAGGGATTAAGATGACAAAAGAGGGGTTACAACTATTAGCAATGTTACTCGTGGCTTCGATATATTTGAATCAGTCAATGAACTCGTTTTTGAGAGTTTCCCAATAAGATTTTAAGAACTTAAAATTGAGACCATCTGGCTTCGGGGCCTTTAACCCTCACATCCTTAAACAGCCTCCTATATTTCGTCGAGGGAAATAGTAGATTCCAAAAAGATTGCATCAGAGACTGACGATCTCCAAAATAAAGAACTATTAAAGTAAGGTCTTGTTAAAGTATCATCTTTAAACCTGGCCGAGAAGTGGTCTAAAGCGGTCTGTTTGATATCATCTGGGGAGTCGCACCAAATTCCATTAACATGAACCCCTTTAATGTTGAAATTAGCATACTTTGTTAGAAACACAGAAAGTGTTGGTTACAAGGTCAAGTATCTAGTGAAATCATAGTCTAGGGATTAGCTAATAAATAAGAAAGGACTTGTATGCAATTATGTAATAGTACCCTTTTCCCTTTTAGTCCCTCCTCCCTTCCTATATAAGAGAGGCAAAGATAAGGAAAAAGGTGGTGATTTCTTCTCTCTCTAATATAATATTTCTAGTTTTCTCTTCTCTCCTCTCCTCTTTACCCACACGTCTCACTTTCTCTTTCTTTTTACTTATATCTCTCTCTAAAACTATCTAGTGTAGCATATGTATTGATATATATCAATTGGTATCAATCGCTATGGGATGATTACTAGTGTTTTTGTGTGTGTTTAAAGATTACAGTTTTGGTTTTTTACAGTTTTATGTGGGTTGCCCCTTTTTGATACAAAAAGAATGATGATTTCAATTTTTATGTGTTTAAAAACAATAAAGGTATGATTTTTATTATTCCTTAAGTGTTAAAAAGGTAAGAAACAATAAAAAGGTTTAAACTTTACTTGTTTTTTAAGTGCTTTAAGTGTTTTTTGTGAAAAAGTTTGATTTTTGTTGGTTCCGGATTGAAGAAGTTCAAGACTTGTGCAAACCATATCGCTTACAAAAACTAGCAACTCTACTTTGTAGCACAAGGGTTCTAAGAAGGTTTCAAAGAAGAAAGTTGTGATTTTTGACGATTTCGAAAGATAAAAGTTTCAAACTTTTGCAAACCATATCGGTTATACATACTAGTAACTCTAGTTTTGTTGCAAAAGTCATTCAAAAATGTGCAAACCACATTTTCCATGAAGTTATCTTCTTTGTGGTGCCTTGCATTTAAAAAAGTCGAACTACTTAGGTTCAGCCGAACCACTTAGGTCCAACCGAAACAAGTAGCTTTAACCGAACCAAGAAGCTCCAACTGAACCTAAAAGGTCCAACCGAACCACCTTGGTCGTAACCGAACTACGTTGGTCCAACCAAACCAAAAAGATCCAGCCGAACCAAATAGCTCCAATAGAACCATAAGGTCCAACCGAACCTACTTATATCTAATTGAACCTTCTTTGGTCAGTCGAACTACCTATAACCGAACCACAAATAAGCCATAACCGAACCTCCTTCTTTACTTAACCGAACCTACATATTTTTAAGCCCTAGCTTCCAAACCTAGGGTTTGTTAATTGTTAGGGTTTTCCAAGTTCATTTCAAGGCTAAAGTTATAATCTTTAGTAGTTTCAAGTGATAAACTCTCAACCTTTATTCATAGTTTGCTTATAGACTCAACCTTTTCACTAAAACTACAACATACAAAACACACAACACATCCTTTTCATCGAAAATGATCCAAAATATCATTTCATACTAAGTCTAAACAATCAATTCATCAATGGCTACAATGGCAGAAAACGTTATTACTGCAGGTTCTGAAACCCGTCCCCCAATGCTTGAAAAAGGCATGTATGATAGCTGGAAGACTCAGATTTTACTCTACATCAGAGGAAAGGAGAATGAAGAAATGGTAATTAACTCAATAGAGAATGGCCCTTATCAACTCTTGCTAGAAATCACAGTTAAAGCTGCTGATAGTGTTACAGACATAAAATGTAAACAAACAGTGGAAGACCTCACTCTACAAGAAAAATCACGATACGACACTGACATCAAAGATGTCAATATAATTCTTCTTTGATTGCCAGTTAACATTACACTCTCATCAACCACTATCAAACTGCAAAAGAAATATGGGATCGCGTTAAAGAATTGATGAAAGGCACAGAGATGACAAAACAAGAACGTGCTTCAATGCTATATGATGAATTCAACAAATTCACATTTGAGCCTCTAGAATCAATCCACTCATACTATCTGAGATTTGCTAAACTAATAAATGACATGACATCATTCTTATGTCTATGTCAAACATGCAAATCAATACGAAGTTTGTGAATCATCTTCAACCAGAGTGGAGTAGGTTTGTCATAGCAGCTAAAAAAGAAAGAGATCTTCATGTTGTTAACTTTGATCAGTTGTATGCTTTCCTCAAACACAATGAGAAAGAAGCTTTAGGAGTTCGAGAAATGCGACAACGATTTCCAAATCCACTTGCTCTACTGGCCAACACCTACAACCCACCTCCATTATACAACAGTCAAAATAATCATTATCATTCTCAACCACATGAAGTTTATCAACCATATTACCACTATCAATCAACAACTCCAGTAACTTAAAAACTCATTCAGTCACCTCCAAAACAAAGCTATACACCACTAGTTGTTCCACAACAACCACCAATGCTGTCAACACAACCTGATCTGAATTTGTTATACCAACCTTCCTTCCAACTGATGACCCAATAGAAAGTCTCAACAAAGCTATGATATTTTTGAGTTCCGCTTATAACTTAAGATTTCCTCCCATGAATAACCAACTCAGAACTTCGTCCAATCCAAGAACACAATTGCATGGGTGAAGGGCATATTGCTAAGCAATGTACTGCAAAGAAAAGGGTGAAAGATGCAGAATGGTAAAGACAAGATGTTGCTTGGTCAAGCACAAAAAGCTGGTGTTATGTTGAATGAAGAACAACAAGACTTTTTGGCTAATAGGTTAGAAGAAAATGATGACGGTGATGATCTTTAGCTACACACCACAATAAATTTCAAAGTAGACCATGTTGATGCATATGACTCTGATTGTGATGATCAAGCTACTGCAAATGCAATCTTCATGGCTAGTCTTTCTTCTGCAGGATCACTCAATGATGATACAGTGACTCCGACTTATGATTCCAACACCCTCTCTAAGGTACCTCATTACGACACTTATCATGATGATGATATGCTTAATTCTGTTGTACAAGAGACATAATATAATGACCACTTTATCTCTCATGATGATTCATATGTTAAACTTATGAGTGACGGTAATGTTATCTCTTATGCCGAGTATAGGGACACGATTTAAGATGAAGCTAATCACTATGTCCCTCCTCCTATATAAAATAAAGATATGTTGTTGTCTGTAATTAATCAAAGAAATCTCAAGTAGAACATTGTAATAAGGTAAATTAAAAGTGGCAAAAAGTATGAATGAGTCGTTGTCCACTGAGCTTGAAAAATACAAAGCAAGAGTCAAAACCTTAGAAAGTAAATCTAATCCTACAAGTTTTTTGATAAAATAAGCATCTTTAAAATCTGAATTACAACAAGTCATTATTGATCAAAATAAAAAAAATTGAACAATTTCAAAACATAAGTCTTTATTCAACAAAAAGAAATTGAAAATCTAAAGAATGCAAATACTTTTCTCAAAAATGCTTTTAATACACACAAGAAAGAGTCCTCTGTTAAATATGAAAAGAACATCAATGAACTTTTCGATTTGGAAAAGGCTAACAAAGAGCTTAAAAACATTGTCTATAAAGTATGTCAATCTACTTAAACAATGCACATGTTAACCAAACCCCAAAAATTCTATGATGAAACACATAAAACAACTCTTGGTTATCAAAACCCTTTGTATCTTTGTCAAGCTCAATGGAAACAACATGTGTTATATAATGGAAAAGTTTTGATTGATAAACATAATCCTGTATCTGTGTGTGATTTTGAGAAAACTTTGATACTTGCTGAAGAGAGTCGGTTGAAAATGATTGAAAAACAAACTAAGATTAATGCTAAACCGATAGATTACTCAAAACTCAATAATTTTTATGAGTACTTTGTTCCACAAAAACAATTGTCTGCAAAACAATTATATTGGTCATCCACACCAAGTCTTTTTGAAAGTTTTTCAAAATCCACAAATGGTTTTCCTAAAAAACTACCATCAACCAGTCAGGTACTCAAAAATCTTTAAAATGCAAGAAATCTTATGAGTAAGTTTGATGATTGCATTCAAAGGAGAACTACGGTATCTCCTCATCTGATTAGTAGCTGGGATCAATCAGACATTAAAGGGGCTTTTAAAATAGACGTCATACTATTTGTCAAAAACCTAAAAGAAACTTTCAAACTTTTTGAAAAGGGTCTTCACAACGAGGTTAAAGAAATGAAAGATATTTTCAAACAAATGGAAGACGACGTTGATCAATGTTCAATGGAAAAGAAATGTTTAGGAATTGAAAAGAAACAACTTTTAATCAACAACGATCGACTTTTTGAAGAAAATATCTCTTGTGATATTATGTGCACTTACTTGCGTTCGTTGAATGAAGTTGATGATTATGGAAAGTGTAAAAGTCTTGACATTATGCTTTTAGATCTACAAGAATCAAACAAGTCATTGTGTGAACTGAAAAAATGTTTTGCAAATCTTGACTAACATAGTATGTCTCTTGACCTTGCTTTTCAACATCAAAAAGAACAAATGATTTGTAATGACTCTCAGACAAACCATGATAAACCTTTGATTAATGCAATCAATAATCAATATTTTGAAATAATTGATCTGAAAGTAAAATTGCAAGGCAAAACATGCTAATCAATGAGTTGAAACATCGGTTAGCTCAATTGCATGGAAAGAGTCCAGTGACTCAGTGTGAATCACCAAATTTTGATTCTAGGATTCAGAAAATAGAAGATGAGAACGTGTCACTAGCGTTTTAGGTTTCTTCCCTAGTTAAGGAACGAGAACAACTTAAGTTAGTTTACAAAAATCTTTATGATTCAATCAAGCAAACACGGGCTAAAACCAAACTTCAAACTGATTCTTTGCAACAAAAACTTAATGATCAGATTTCTGAAAACAACAAGTTAAAAGAACAGTTAAAATCAAGTTTTTTGAATCTCAACTGAATCAAAATGGTACAAGTGTGAATACTAAGTTTGCTAAACCTTCAATTTCAGGAACTAAACCAAAATCTGAGTTTATTCGTAAAGTTGTTGAGAAAAATGATTTGTCAAAAACAGTCACTTCACACTTGACTACCAAAAAGATAACTAAAAATGCACAAAAGTTCTTGCCTCAGGTTCGCTTAAGATTGAGTCTAAACCAATTAATGCGTACTTTAAGAACAATAAGGTTGTGCATCGAGATTATCTGAAAGTCACTAAGGAGCACGTAGCAACATTACATGAATTATTAGAAGAAGCTGGAACATTAAAACCTTTAGACGCACATATAGGTCATGCCTCTAAGTTTGTTGAGCGAATTCAAGAACTGTTAGTATATGTTAGTGCCTCATGCCCTTTCACTGAAAGCAGGAATGAAAAGTGGGTTGCCGCTACATGCCATAAAAAGAACAATAAGCCTTACACAGATGCATCTAGATCAAACCAAATAGTAGTTAATAACACAAAGAAGCATGCAGTAAAGCAAAATACTCAAAAGACTGACAACAGTATGTTGCCTTCTACAGGAAGAGTAAGCTCTACTGATGCTAGCGGATCAAAGTTTAGGAGCAATACAAAGAAAGATAGGATCCAGCGACCATCACATAGAAGCAAGAAGAATAAAGTAGAAGTCCAACATAGGAAGTCTGTGTCTAGTTCAAATAAGAACAATCTGGTTACAGATTGTAATGTGAATATTAAGAATGTTGCTTTGTCAAAGAATTCTGCAAATGTTTACTTATCTTGTAATGAATGTTTTTTTCAAATCATGATGCTTGTGTTGTTAAATATCTCAAAGATGTGCAAAAACGTAAAAAGGCCAAATCCGTTAAACAAAAAGAAAAGAAATGATGGAAACCAACTGGTAGGTTCTTTACGTTAGTAGGACTTAGATGGAAACCAATAGGAATGATATTTAACATGAAAGGAAAAATATGCCCAATCATTAAAACTTCTCCTGCCACTATAATTCCTTTAGGAAATAGACTCCACACCATTAGGATTCCTGATATCGCTTCTAATGCGGAAACAAGAATAAGATATTCTATAAATAGCTATGGTTATCCATTCAATCCTCCTAATTTTGCCTTTGTAATAAATTTTACGATTCTGGCACAATCATCCTGGAATTTAAGATTTATAGGAGTAAGTTAGGATTGCTAACAATGTGGAACCCAATCAAAAGTTGGGGATCCAAATTTTTGTAAATAGTTTTCTTCTTTCTTTTTTATGCGGATTGTAGAAATTGCTCTTTGGTATTTAGACTCTGGTTGTTCCAAACACATGTTTGGACACCATGACAAGCTCATCAATTTCGTTTCCAAGTTTATTGGTATGGTCTAATTCGGCAACGACCACTTTGTAGCTATTATAGGATATGGAGATCTACAGATTGGAAATATTACAATATCACGAGTTTACTACGTTAAAAGACTTGGTCATAATATATTCTCCATTGGGCAATTTTGTAATTCGGATCTCGAAGCAGCTTTCAGAAAACACACTTGTTTTATACGTAACTTGGAAGGTGTTGATCTACTTTTAGGATCCCATGGTTCTAATATTTACACAATCTCAATGGACGAAATGATGAAGTCTTCTCTAATTTGTCTACTCTCCAATGCCTCAAAGACAAAATCTTGGTTATGGCACCGTTGTTTGTCTCATTTGAACTTCGGTACCATAAATCGTCTTGCTAAATAAGGTCTTGTCAAAGGCTTACCTAAATTGAAGTATACTAAAGATAACTTGTGCTTAGCGTATCAAATGAGTAAAAGCAAGAAAGAACCTCATCCACACAAACCTGAACCAAGTACATATGAGAAACTTTAAATGATGTATATGGATTTGTGTGGACCTATGCGAGTGGAAAGTATAAACGGGAAAAGATATATTATTGCCATCGTTGATGATTATTCGCGGTTTACTTGGGTGAAGTTTTTAAGGACAAAAGATGAAGCTTCAAAGATTATTATCAAATTTTTGAAGCAAGCGCAAGTCAGTCTTAAAGCCACAGTAAGATATCTTCGTACCGACAACGGCACATAATTTATCAATCAGACATTACAAAATTATACAAAAGAGGTTGGAATCACTCATACCACATCCACTGCATGAACTCCACAACAAAACGAAATAGTTAAAAGACTTAACCGTACGTTGGTAGAAGCTACAAGGACCATGCTTATTTTCTCCAAATCTCCATTATTTCTATGGGTTGAAGCTGTAGCTACTGCATGTTATACTCAAAACTGCTCCCTTATCTACACCTGTTATAATAAGACTTCATATGAGCTGCTCAGAAATCGCAAACCAGAACTCAAGTATCTTCATGTTTTTGGTGCTTTATGTTATCCAACAAACGATTTTAAGGATCTAAGGAAACATCAGCCTAAAGCAGACATTGGAATCTTGATTGGTTATTCACCATCCAAAAAGGCTTACCGAATCTACAACAAAAGGACCAGACTGATAATGGAAACAATGAACGTACAATTTGATGAACTTACTCAAATGGCTTCTAAACAACATGGTTATGACCCAAACTTTAAGGGTTGACTTCTGGACATATTAGTTCAGGACTCGTGCTAAATAAGGCTGCTTCAACATCAGCTAAACCTCTTACAAAGAATCATTAGGATTCGATGAATACTTTAAACCTCCAAGTGTTGTATCTACAATAATTTCTGCTGCAACTCTACCTCCACCAGATACATCTAGAACATCTTCCTCTACTTCTATTGTGATGGAACCTAGAATGTAGATCTTAGTGGTGTTGCTTCTTGTGATGGATGTACATGTTAGGCCTTAAAAAACCATCTTTTGTCTGTATTGCTGTTGATATGTCAAGGGAAACGTGATTGTGTAGAAATGATACCATCAGGTAACAGTCTTCATACTACCTTGCCCCCTAATATGGTTTATCCACTCTTAATGTATTTCACATGCACTTAGTGTACTCCTAAGGGCCTTGTAATAGTTTTCATACTACCTTACTTATGCGTTGCTCTAGCGGAATACTAAGTAGACGGCGGATTTTTGTAATTCGTTTATGACTTAGGAAATAATACCACAGATCATCACAAGTGTGACAAGGCAACAACATTAGGAGAAGCAATCTAGGGAGTAATACATGATTAAATAAACACAGTCTTTTATTTATTGTTATCACCAGTAGCGTAGATTTATATTTAGTTTAATAGCTAAAACCAAACCAATCTCTCCAATTATATGATTTAATTGCTTTTCATAAAACATAAAAATTGTTGGGATTCTTGATTTGATGAGACAAAGTGAATAAAAGAATGAAACAAAAGGACTTAAACGCAAAGATAGAATTCTTCATGTGATGGAAGATTTTGAAGAATCTAAAATATCTCCTTATTCAAATAGAATATAACAGAAGATATTCCTAAATATTTAAAAGATTTATTTATCTAATGTTTATCTTCTTTTGTATGTCTTGGACTCCTTATGTTATAAAAGGAGGTTCAGGCATGTAGTTTAGTGTGTACAGAAAATGTAGTCGAATAAAAATGTGTGTGTTCTAGCCGTATAGTCTTGTAAACGTCTAGATAGTTTAGTCTCAAAGATCTTATGATTCATGTAACTAGTTAGAGTAATCGTTCTACAGTTGATCGTGTAGAAATGGGGCTGTGTTGAATAAAAGAGAACCTTGATGTAACTTTGATTCGTGTTTATTATTTCCACTGCATATACATATTATATCATTGTTACTTTGTGATCCTAGATGAGAACTAATCATTCTCGAGTCTAAAATGATCTATCAGGAGGTATTAGAGCCACGGGGCTCTTGATATAGGATCTACATAGTGTTGTTGGTGTCGAATCTAAGAAGGAAAAGTGTTCATGTTTTCTGTTTTTGGTGTTTGATTCAGTTCGATGTAATTAGGGTTTTTCACCAAACCCTAATTCAATAAAACAGATTTCAATGGTAGCTTGAAAACAAAAAGCAGCAGATTCTGATTATTGGAGTATCACGATAAGCCACAAGAAGCAGCAAGTGCAGGTCTACTGGTATTCGTGTTTGATGAAGCAGATAGGGTTATGATTCATGAAATATTAGTGTTTCTCTGATGACATCAAAAAAGTCTATTTTATAGCATCATTTATCCCATATTAATTATCCATTTTGTATAATTATTGCAAGAATTAGTACTCAATTGCTTATATTTATTATTTGCAGTAATTATGGAGTACTTTGTGAAGTTTGTATAAAAGGCATGCATTTTGGAACATAAACGAAGAGTTTAAGAAAAGTCTACTAATTCTGACATCTTATACGGCGTATTATTCTAGAAGCATACGCCGTATCCAAGACTTGATGAACTAAAAGACCATTGTCTGAATTTGAAGATACGTCGTATCTACATCAACGATACACCGTATATAATACTTTGGTCAACAAAGAAGAACCAACTGGGTTTACCTCAATACGTCGTATCCATCAAGGAAGATATGGCGTATCCGTGCCGACACTTCATAGATAACCACGGTCAACAGTCAAAGATCATGCATTTCATACGGACAATAATCAGTGATCTTACAATTAAAATCGTGGTCATTACTCCATATGGAAAGTTGAATGACATTTAATGGTGATTGATGGAAGATAAATGCAGAATTAATGACAATTTATGGTCATT
Organism: Tanacetum coccineum; assembly: GCA_026074375.1. NCBI lineage: Eukaryota > Viridiplantae > Streptophyta > Magnoliopsida > Asterales > Asteraceae > Tanacetum > Tanacetum coccineum. Next base: position 36,896 of record BQNB010034764.1, read on the forward strand.
AATGATAATTGGTCAAACATTCAACTAATAAAAGGAAACCCCATCAATACGCTGTATTGACTGCATTGAATATGGCGTATTGACCAATTTCCAGACGTTATAAATACAAGACATTAAACTCAGTTTTAGGTGTACAAGAAAATCCCTAAACCACCAAGTCTATTCTCAGACATATAGAAGAGCCAAGAAGGTCAAAAATGAGCCTCAAGATCATAGGAAAACTCTTGTAATCTTTGCACAACCAAATACGCGTTCGATTGAGGTTTCTTTATTTTAATCGTTCATATATCAAACCTTGTGTATTTTTACAATGACTATAGGCTGATACCTATCAGCCATGTTTATGAAGATTTAATGTTTGGTTTGTTTATCTCGATTGTCTTAATTTATCGTTGATTGTTGTTTATGTTTATCAATTTATACTTGTTTACGGGCTTGTATGTGACCTATAATTCAACTGGGTCTAGTCCTACATATTTAATGCGCTGCAACTTCGGTGTTGTGTGGGCGTAGGCTAAGAGTCCGGGATGGCTCCCCATATTTGCAAGTAAGTAGGTAAAGTCCCAATGGACTAGGGTTTAATAAAATCCCATTATTAAGCACCTAAGGTAGATTATAATCAACAAGAAGGATGCTTTATTCGGGCACGTTAATTATGACAGGAATGTTCGTGTCTAGGTCTTAGGATGAAGTACCGCCTAAGTCTTAAGAATGATATGCCGCTTCAAGATAAGATTATCATTGCACTAATAAACAAACCTGTGTTTTATCGGATTATTCATGGTTGATATGTTTTCCTTATATTAGTATTTGACTGCTTCTCTATTGTTTGTTAATCTTCTTGTGTGTGTTTATTGCTTTACTTGTCACTAAAACCTTAGCTTAGACACCCAAACTCGTGCCAGTCTCTCAGGCTGAACCCCCCTTTATCATTAGCTTAGGTTTTGCATAAATTAGATAACTAAAATAATGATAGATTAGATATTAACGCTCTTACTCTTAGTGATCGACACCCTACTTACCAATGAAGCTACATCTTGACCGGGTACACTGCCCGTTAAAGTGTTGTTTTTAGGTATAGTCGGCATAAAATAAATAGTAAAACTTGATACATAAATCACCTACTCACAACAACACATCAGGTTTTTGGTGCCGCTGCCAGGGAGTGAAGTTGTTTAATTCTTATTTATTAGTGTTTTAGTTTAGATTAATTTGCATATTTGTATGCTTGTTTTGTGTGTTTTATTTTTTGCATTGTATATTTTTGCATATTGTGTTTTTTTGCATAATTACAGTTTATTGTAATATTCTGAGTCGAATACAAAATACGACGTATTTAATTTATTGGATACTGCGTATAAAATTTTTTATAAACCAATTCCACGTATTTGACTCTATTATCAATACGGCGTATTCAATTTACTAAATACGGCGTATTAGTCCATTTAACCTTTTTCTTCGTAGCAAATTTATTACAGGAAATGGACGACCCCAACATCACGATGGAAGAGTACATCCAGCTTATGGCTGATAAGGCTCGAGGGCGTGATCAGACATTTAATTGGGAAACTACTACAAACGATGAGGTATATTTTGATGATCGTAATTCATTCACATATTATTGAAACATATTTCCCAGCTATCGTCTACAATGATGCATCGACATCAAATCAGAATGTTTCTTCCGAACCCACTGTAAGTATTTACAATGCAATTAAATCTGACATTGATTTTCACATATCATTTTCCGATTCCGAGGATGAGGATTATACTTTTATATATAACAAAGATTCGTCTTCTTATAAATTAATTTCCGTCAATGATCTAAAACCGGAACCGGTAAATGACCTTGTTGAAATCAATACTAAATTGTGTTCGGAAAACATTAATATCAAACCAACGGATAATGTTGTTTGGATAAGCAGCGTCACCACTCCCGTTGAGTTTGATAAAAACTTTGAGATAAATCACGACATACATCGCAAATTTTTAAAAATAAAAGATTGTTTCTCAATGATTAAAGTCGTGATTCAAAAATGTTTTAACAAAGGGATTCTAATAAATCTAATTAAGAATTTATATGTGCCATTTGGCATCCCGTTCGCCCTCAAATTGTTTTATAAGGATGGGATTAAATTAGGGCAAGTCTAACTTAAAGACTTTTCTGTAAACAAAAGTGCTTGCCAGGAGACAACCCGAAATAAAATTTTCAATTTTGTTATCGAGTTTGTCTTCCCAGACTGTTTATAAGGGGTATCCAAACCTCATGGATACGGCGTATTGACTATCTGGACGTTATCCAGTCTTTATTTTTCTGTTATCTAAATGTTAGTTTTAGTTCAGTCGATACGGCGTATTCGATAAACGAATACAGCGTATTCGACTTCAACAGGAATCAATACGGCGTATCTTAGGGTATGGATACGGGGTTTCGACTTCTTGTACAATTTGTAGGTTTTTATTTTGAGTCTAACTAATAAATACACGGAGATGGAGTTCCACTTGTTTTCTTATGCTTAATACAGGACCTTCTGAGCGAAAACGACAAAGTTGGTGGAGTATTTATAAATCTGGAAATCTCGAAGTGTTGGAGTCTTGAAATCTCAAGACGGCTGTTCAACATATTTTTTGCTCAAGAACTCAACTTGGAGAATCATTCACAAGCAAAATATTAGGGGAGTTTCCTCGTTCTAATTCTTTTCCTTTATTATTCAATTGTTTTATATACAATGAGGACGTTGTATAATTTAAGTGGGGGGATGGAGAATTAGAATGCACTTGTCCTTATTTTCACATATAAAATGCTAACATGCTTAAAAATGGATCAAATTTTAATTTTTTTTAGCATGACTTTTTGTGAAAAATCACTAGTTACATTACCTAGCGCACTATTACCCTTATTGTTTATTTGTGAGAATTAAGCCTTTCCATTTCCAACTTCTTACTAAAATTCCACAAAAATATGTGTGTGTCGGTGATGTAGTGGACTTTAGAACTTGGCCTGGTATATCACTCGAGGCCTCAATAATGAGTACTACGAATTTAGATGGAGTAACATGCTTGACTGGTAAATTTCTAGGATTAAACCAAAAAGCCTACATGTCGTAATATTAACTAACTACACTGGTTAGTTAACCCCCGTGTAACCCCCTTGCTTACTCTCATTTTTAGAGTAAAGATACCCCTAGAACAACCCGCTGAGCCATTCCTTTCTTTTTCCACACCATTAAAAATTGTTTCGTTACACCTTTACACCTTAGCCTACCGTGTAGATTAAAGCCTATTTTAATCAATGTTGCTAGTTGCTTTCGTGTAAAGTTTTGTAGTTCCTGCATCAAAGTGAAAATTTCTCTATCTATGTAATGGTCGGGAAAATTGCACAATGCAATGGGAATGTTTGTAGCTCGTGTATTTTTGCTACTTTCACAATTATGTATTAGGTCCGAAAGAAGAAAAGTTCAAGAGAAAATTAGCCGGACAAATGATGATTATCAAGACGGTGAAATTACGCCGAGATTTATGATGTGTTGTTGAAAAAAAATATGAATGATGAAAAAGATAGTCGGTTCATAGAGCTTACACCGATGAAATTATTTGAAAGGATCGATTATTCGTTGATACGCACAAAAATCAACTATGTAAAGTATTATAAAAAGTGGCCGATATCACCACTTATTTTGTAAAAGTGTGTAAAGTTTGGGATGTAAGGGAAGTTGACCGTTATGGGAATGCCAACTTAGGTTGTCATTGTCATCTATGTTCGAGACGCTTGTTTATAAGTTCGAGTCTTTGTCATGGAACGGTCAGGAAAAGTTACTAGCAACCGCACCTTAATTGTTGGCTTCAATCTATTTGTTTTGTTTATTTTATTTAACAACAATTTACTTCCCTTTCCTGATAACTAACCATTAGGATCTACTCGAATGAGGATGTGTACGAGCATGGATGTCTATTCCGTCAATACATCCATGTATGCATGTCTCAGCTGCCTTGTTTGACGACGACCTTTGGTGAAAGTCAGAAGCTCCACACCCTATATCATTCTTTATCCTTATAAGAATGATCAAACCTGAGCCTTCTAATAAATGCCCAATTTACCCTTTGACTTGTTACTCCTTAGCTCTAGAGGTGGAGATGTGTATCCTTTCCAAGCCTATGATGCGAAGCTAATCATGACCGAGCAATGAGCATACCACTAAAATGTTACACCCAAGATTAGTTGAGTGATCTGAGTGTTTTCATTTCCATATTTCGTGAGGTGCTTGGTTTTGTACAGGTGATTAGAACAAAAAGTGCTTAAATGGAAAAATCCTTAACCTCGGTTGAGATACATTTTCAAAAGATTTCTAAAGTCTACTTGAGGACAAGTAGGATTCAAGTGGGGGATATTTGATGACATCAAATAACGTCTATTTTATAGCATCATTTATCCCATATTAATTACCCATTTTATATAATTATTGCAAGAATTAGTACTTAATTGCTTATATTTATTATTTGCAGTAATTATGGAGTACTTTGTGAAGTTTGTATAAAAGGAACGCATTTTGGAGCATAAACGAAGAGTTTAAGAAAAGTCTACTGATTCTGACATCCTATACGGCGTATCATTCTAGAAGCATACGCCGTATCCAAGACTTGATGAACTAAAAGACCATTGCCTGACTTTGAAGAATACACCGTATCCACATCAATGATACGCCGTATATAATACTTTGGTCAACAAAGAAGAACCAACTAGGTTTACCTCAATACGCCGTATCCATCAAGGAAGATATGACGTATCCGTGTCGACACGTCACATATAACCACGGTCAACAGTTAAAGATCATGCATTTAATGCGGACAATTATCATTGATCTTGCAATTAAAATCATGGTCATTACTCTATATGGAAAGTTGAATGACATTTAATGGTGATTGATGGAAGATAAATGCAGAATTAATGACAATTTATGGACATTAATGATAATTTGTCAAACATTCAACTAATAAAAAGAAACCTCATCAATACGCTGTATTGACTGCATTGAATACGGCGTATTGATCAATTTTCAGACGTTATAAATACAAGTCCCTAAACTTAATTTTAGGTATGCAAGAAAATCCCTAAACCACCAAGTCGATTCTCAGACGTATCTAAGAGCCAAGAAGGTCAGAAATGAGCCTCAAGATCATAGGAAAACTCTTGTAATCTTCGCACAGCCGAATACGCGTTTGATTGAGGTTTCTTTATTTTAATCGTTCATATATCAAACCGTGTGTATTTTTACAATGATTATGGGTTGATACCTTTAGGTATCAGCCATGTTTATGAAGATTTAATGTTTGGTTTGTTTATCTCGATTGTCTTAATTTATCATTGATTGTTGTTTATGTTTATCAATTTATACTTGTTTACGTGCTTGTATGTGACCAATCATTCAACTGGGTCTAGTCCTACATATTTAATGCGCTGCAACTTCGGTGTTGTGTGCGCGTAGGCCAAGAGTCTGGGATGGCTCTCCATATTTGCAAGTAAGTAGGTAAAGTCCCAATGGGCTAGGGTTTAATAAAATCCCATTATTAATCACCTAAGGTAGATTATAATCAACAAGAAGGATGATTTATGCGGGCACGTTAATTGTGACAGGATTGTTCGTGTCTAGGTCTTAGGATGAAGTACCTCCTAAGTCTTAAGAATGATATGCCGCTTCGAGATAAGATTATCATTGCACTAATAAACAAACCTGTGTTTTATCAAATTATTCTTGTGTGTGTTTATTGCTTTACTTGTCACCAAAACCTTACACCCAAACTCGTGCCAGTCTCTCAGGTTGAAACCCCCCATTAGCTTAGGTTTTGCATAAATTAGATAACTAAAATACTTATAGATTAGATATTAACGCTCTTACTTTTAGTGATCGACACCCTACTTACCAACGAAGCTACATCTTGACCAGGTACACTGCCTGTTAAAGTGTTGTTTTTAGGTATAGTCGGCATAAAATAAATAGTAAAACTTGATACATAAAATACCTACTCACAACGACACATCATGCTCGTTTTGGGTTAGTACTGCTAGTAGTGATCGTTTTGGGTTTAATACTGCTAGTTTGTTTCGTGATATCTATGTTAATACTGCTATCATTAAAATGCTGTTACTACTGCTATTGGTATGCAAGATTAGTACTACAGCTCATTTTATATTAATGCTGCCATAAGATGATTAATGCTGCTATATGAATGCTTTATACTTACGTTAATGCTGCCAAGGCCAGTTACTGCTGCCATGGTTACATTAATAATGTTCGTTATGTATTAGTGCTGACCAAATTGTTAATGCTGTTGTGTGATTGTTACTACTGCCAGACTTAAAGAATTACTGCTGCTAGCGTTAAAAGCAGTTATAAACGGATACTACTGCTAGCTTCTTGGATTTACTACTGCTAGTAATAAAAGCAGTAGGTTGGTTACTACTGCTATTGGGATTAAAAGAAGTTAGTGTTGTTCGTTGAAACTTAGTGCTGCTTAAGGAATGTTAATGCTGCTTGTTTTAACTGCTAGCGTTGACAGATATCGGATAGCACACAGAAAGATGTCGGACAGAACAATAAAAATTAAGTTTGTTTTTGGTTTTACTGTTTGGATTTTGGATTTGGTTTACATGTTCTTAATAGGTTTTAAATCTCATATTTATTGGTATAATTGGTTACGAAGATGATTAATTATCACCTTTTTTAAGTTGAAGTGGATTTACTTGGGTACGTGTTCTTATCATATCTTAAACGTCTCACAACGTTTAGAGATAACTTGTTCGTTCTTAGAAATGATGTGACGAAGACTTGACAAATCTAGCAAATGTGTGTGATTTACAAACTTATGGTGCTCAATGCTCACATTTGCTATCACTTGTTATGTGTCTCATAGAAGATGAGGATTTTTGTCAAGAGGTTGCGATCTACTTATATTTCACAAATTTATTTATAAGTTTGACGTCACGTGGATAGTATAAGATATAAGACACAAGTTTGGGTTGTTCTACTTCAGCATCAAGTTGGTTATACTTAGTTTTCTTCATCAATAATCATTACATAGAGCTTATAGAATTAAAGATTCAAGAAATGGTTAACATATGGGTTTCAAGGGAAGCTTATTATTAAAATGTTTAAACATTTACATGCATCATCGAGGTGAAAGTTTTTACTACTGCTAGTCATTATTACTACTGCTAGTTTAGATTTCTACTTCTTGGATTCATTATTCTTATTATGCGTCATGGAGGGTAATTCAAGTCATTGGAAAGTTTGGGTTAGCAGTGTGATATTGGTTTGAAGTGGTTGAAATCAAAGTTACTTACATTCATAAGTCCCCTATTGGATTATGACAAAAAGGGGAAGAAATATTAACAGGTTGTAACTTATAGATTCTTGGTGTGGCACATTATAAAGGAAGTCTGAATTAAGAAGATTTTGTTTCATTTAGGGAGATGATTACATCTCAACTTCAGGGGAAGCTTTGGTTTTATGATGAAGTTCGTATACGACTTTGTTTGTTTTGTCATCATCAAATAGGGGAAGATTGTTGGGATTCTTGATTTGATGAGACAAAGTGAATAAAAGAATGAAACAAAATCTTGCTTTAGCATCTTTTCTAATGAGATAACGACCGTTAGTCCTTAAATGTTAAAGGACTAACGATGTTAAGCAATTTAGGGTTTCTAGTGAGAATGTTTTTAACATTAAGGGTATTTGTGGCATGTTGAGGATTTTTGTCTTCTTGTGATTGACCAATGTTGACCAAGGGTTGACCTTTGATAGCAATCTCCCGGCTCTTGTGTATTCTTCCATTCCCGTGTCCGTGTTTGCCCGGCTTTGACTGTTTTCTTATGATTTTTGCATTATCTATACCTACACATTCACAAAGATAAAACAAGAAATATACAAGCATTTTATGCACAATTTCATCTTTTAAGGGCTATTTTTGGTATACAAATGATATGTGATTTCTCACATATCAAAATTCCCCAAACTAAGTGATTGTCGTGTCCTCACGCAATATTATATGCTCTAAAACAAAATACCTCAAAACCTCCCCAAACTAATCCTTTAAGAAGTAGTAAAGTCTTTCGTGGGGAGAGTTAAGAGATCACAAGTTATAAAACACCCCGTTTTCCCATTTTTTTTAAAAATTTCCATTTTTATGATTTTCCTTAATTTCCTAACTACAACTTATACTTTATTCATGTGTGACATAATGTATTGCTTTCATTATTCATTTGATAACTTTTTGGATCACGGAACAAAAAGCACATAAAGTGTCCTAATGGATAAATTCATAGTCCCCGATTTTCACCTCTCCAAGCCAAGCTTAAAAACAAGATCATTGTAAATTACAAGTTATGATGCTAACACTACCTATAAGAGCTAATTGTGTACTTACTTTTCCTCCCTTATTCCCTAATTTTGTATCTCAAGATTTTATTTAAGTCATATACCCGAAGGCTCTTTAAGACTTTTATTTTGATACTTATTAATTCCGAAAATAAAGCGTAACGGTAAAGTCGCAATAATTAGTTCCTAGCCCTTTTCAAAAGAAAACAATGTCATCAAGATAAAGTCTACATCGAGGCGACCAAAATTTGGCTTTTATTAGGTTACTTAAGCAAGATACCATTTACGTCATATACCCTTAGGCTCTTTAAGACATAAATGGACCAATCTTATTTGCACCATATACCCTAAGGCTCTTTAAGGTACAAACAAGATAACTTTAATCATTCCATATACCCTTAGGCTCTTTAAGGAATGATTAAAGCAAAAATTAAGCAACAATATCCATCCCATATACCCTAAGGCTCTTTAAGGAATGAATAAGGCTATAATTTCACTTATTAGATTCTACTTACCCCATATACCCTAAGGCTCTTTAAGGGATAAGCAAAATATTTATTCTTGTGATACATATAGTATGCCAAATTAAGTATTCCTGATGTATACTCTCTCTTAATCACAAAGAAACTAAAGAAAACTTCTAAGAACTAATTATTAACCAAAAAAACCATACTACTTTATTTATTAAACAATTATTATAAAAATGAAATAAGCTAATGGGAGAAAAAGCCACAATTTAACACTTATAAGCTTTAAAGAAATCCAACTATTCTATGTTTAGCATCAAAACTTATAACTACTTTATCATCTTTTGTTCTTCACACTTTAAAATTTCTAATAAAGAAACTCGTGAATACTTAGCCTAATAAATTAAGATCGGCACTTAAATAAGTCACATTGACTGGCAACAATCTTTGTTATACTAAATCGATCTTCGCATATTTATTTAAAATCAATTATGGGAACCTGCAAAGTCTTGACCTTTTCAAGCTAGACTCGCGTTTTATAGCTCCTTGTATAAAAGATTAGCAAAGATCAATCTAAAAAGTTAAGGAGAAAGCTAAGATTTAAAATTGGTCGGGTCAAAATTTACTTTTGTTCTCACCAACAGAAAGCCTACATTCATGTCTAAACACATTTCCCCAAACTAATGGCAAGCAAAGGCTAGGAAGCTCGAGTGGACCGGGACAAAACACCGAACACGAGAGTCTTCAGAAAATTTTGGGTTAATCCTGCAAACAATCACAAGTACAAACAACAAGAATTGGAAGAGTACAAGCCTCCTCACATCACAATAGAAATAAGAAAGAAGATAGAAGGATAAGCATGGGGTGCCTCCCACGAAGCGCTTTGTTTTTGGTAACCGAGTCACATAGCTTGACTCAATCCCTGAATTTATTCGTTCTTGGAGAAAGTGTGGAGATCATGAACTACCTTGGGTGGTAAGTCCCCTCTGAAGTAATGCTTCACACGATGACCATTCACCTTAAAGTTCGGACCATCGGGTTGAGATAACTCAATTGTTCCGTATGGAAAAACTTTGGTGATGGTGAAAGGTCCTGACCAACAAGTTTTAAGCTTTCCAGAGAATATATTTAGACGAGAGTTGAAGAGTAAAACTCGATCCCCAACATTGAAAATGCAATTTTTGATCTTTGAGTAGTGAAACTTTTTCGTCCTCTCTTTATAATTAAAAGAATTATCGTAAGCTTGATCACGAAGCTCATTAAGTTCATTAAGTTATAGCTTACGGTGATCACCCGCGGTTTTAAGATCAAAATTAGCATGTTTCAAAGCCCAATATGCTTTATGCTCTAATTCGATAGGTAAATGGCAAGACTTTCCGTACACTAACTTGTAAGGCGTACAACCAATTGGTGTCTTAAAAGCAGTACGAAATGCCCACAAAGCGTCATCTAGTTTGTCGGACCACGAGGCACGGTTTTCTCCAACCGTCCTTTCTTTAATACGTTTCAAGCCACGATTGGACACCTTTACTTGACCGCTCGTTTGAGGGTGATAAGCGGTAGTAAGACGATGTGTCACCCCATACTTAGACATTACTTTAGCAAATTAATCATTACAAAAATGGGCCCCACGATCGCTTATAATAGCTCTAGGTGTTCTGAATCAGGCAAAAAGAGACTTTAAAAATTTTACTACAATTCTAGCATCATTTGTGGGGAGCCCCTTTACTTCAACCCATTTTGAAAGATAATCAACGGCTACAAGGATGTATTTATTCCCATGTGAAGACGAAAATGGTCCCATAAAATCAATACCCCATACATCAAAGATTTCATAAACTTGGATAGCGTTTTGAGGCATCTTATCTCGTTGTGAAATTTTGCCTTGTCTTTGACACGTATCATAAGATTTGGTCATCGTATGGGCATCTCGATATATGGTTGGCCAAAAGAAACAGGCATCAAATACTTTTCGAGCGGTGAGATTGGCACTATGATGGCCCCCGGTGGGTCTTTCATGACAAGCTTTGAGGATATCAATAGCTTCTTGCCCATGCACACATCGTCGAATGATTTGATCCGCACAAATACAAAAAAGATAAGGATCATCCCAGAAATAATGTTTAACGTCCTTCAAAAACTTTCTTTTTTGTTGAGTTATCATTCCTTTGATAATAAAATTCCCCGCATGGTAATTTGCATAGTCCGCAAACCATGGGGTACTTCCACTAGAAATAACTCCAAGAGTCTCTAAAGGAAAATGTTCATTTATGTCCTTGTTTTCTAACACATCCTTATGAGGATTCTCAAGTCTAGATAAATGATCCGCCGCGAGGTTCTCACTTCCTTTTTTATCACGGATGGTGATATCAAATTCTTGTAGGAGAAGAACCCACCGGAGCAACCTCGGCTTAGCGTCTTGTTTGTTCATAAGGTACTTTAAAGCCGAGTGATCCATATACACTATTATTTTAGATAAGACAAGATATGGTCGAAACTTTTCAAAAGCATACACAACGGCAAGCATTTCCTTTTTCGTAAATATAAACACTTCAATCAAATCCAATACCTATTATACTGAGACCACGCTCAAATGCCGTCAAAAGATGTCAGTGAGTCAATCTAGTAGCGGTGTCTACCAATAAGATAGTTATACTTGCTGAAGGCTGCCTAATCTGACTAATGTATTGTAATTCTTATATGTGTGTGTAAAATTAAATGTGCTTGCTACCGCACTCGCAATAGATCAGCGAAACTCTAGCTTTTAGGGTTGCTGAATTAATTGTGGAGTTGTTTTGGTGGTAATCCTAGCTTGTCGAAAAGGGAGTTGGTATAGTGGTGGACAACTAGAAAGGAAGAACGCAATTAATTACTATGATCTCCTGTGCAATGTTTACCCGCAATCTAAATGCCACTTATCTTATGAGATACTTTTAATCTTAAACAGGTGGTCTCCTCATTAGCTTGCACTCTTAACAAAGTATTAAAATTAAGGGATCACCTTTATGGTCAAAGCTAAACCGCCAATAAATATTTGTCTTTCAATTGGAGAATTGAAAATGCCTAAGTGAAGAGGGTATCTTTACACTCAGATTCTCGCAACCTTAACTTAATACAAATACAGGACACAAGGTTCACTTAAATGCACTACATAAAATAATAAAGAAAGCGATAAATGACGGGATCATAAATTAATAGTCAAAAAGAAAATTAAATAATTAAAAGCCAAGAAAAAATAATAAAGCACAAATAATAACATAACAACAATAAATTAAACCGCATGATCTGCTCAATCAAAAAAATAATAGAATTAAATTAACCATAATAAATTGAAGTATTACTACAAATTGTGCCGAATTAATGCTCTCAATCCCCTAATCGAACGCCATGGCAAACCTCGAAGGGTTTGCCCTATACCCAAGCAAGCACGCTGCCTGCTTAAAACTCCGATTTCTATCTTTGCGGCTACCCCATGATCTGAATACATAACTGAATGAATGAATATATCATTCGCATGATATATTTATACTAATTAAAGTTTGGCAAAAGTACGAAATTAGCCCCTCATCTTTATTCCATTATTAGACTAATTATAGAAACTTAATCAATTTTGCGCAGCTTTAGTCCCTGTGATGAGTCATACTTTACGCCGTAATTGATTTAGTTACAACGCAACCTCACCAACCTGGTTACACCGTAAACTTTTTGATGTTACGCCATAAACTTCTGACGCGGCTTTCCTACTTTATGTGATAAAATTAGTTACGACGTAACCATATCACACGTTACGTCGTAACTCTTAAGCAGCAACAATATAATTTTCATAAGAAAAATGATTGTTGTGCCTACTAATCATGCCTAATAATGAACCTAATGATTTGATTGGTTGGTTTGAAACAATGATTGGTGAGAATTTGGAGAGAGAAAATACATAAAACACATGTACAAGTGATTTATGCATTAGGCATGAATTTAGGCATGCATTTTAGGTCTAAATAGCACTACTCTTTCCATAATAATATTTTACGGCGTAACCATATGGGACGTTACGCCGTAATGCCTCGTCAGCACCGAATCTTCGTATTAAATAATGGATTACGGCGTAACCGTGCGGGACGTTACGCCGTAATGTCTTCAAAGCTTCCAAATCTTTAAAATAAATGATTAATTACGGCGTAACTCTTATTGACGTTACACCGTAACTTCTTCATCAGCACAATTCCATTTGTGATAATAGGTTACGTCATAATCCATAGTGTCAATTACGCCGTAACTCATGAATAATGCAGATTTTGATATAAAAAGCCGTTTTTCCGCATCTTTTCCATTCCATTGCCCATATTACCTAAAATACAAAATATGAACGAATTAAGTACCAAAACGATATAAAGCAACGCAATAAACGCGAGAATTTGATATGAAAAAGTATTAAATATATGATGTTATCACTTGTATAATTACAAGTCTATGATTAATGATAATCCATGGGTTATAATGGGTGATTTGAATGTCATCATTAACCCTAAAGATCATTCTAAATGTATTTCGTATGTGAATCAAGATATGGCAGAATTTAGAGACTGTATCAATTGTATTAAGATGGAGGATGTCTGTAGTAGTGGTCTTCATTATACATGGATTAAAAGCCTTCTGAATCCTAATAACAAGATTATGAAGAAAATTGATAGAGTAATAGGTAATGAGGAATTCTTTAAGAAACATACAAGAGCTCATGTGGTGTTTTTGCCATATGGTATTTCTGATCATAGCCCTGCAATTTTAACTTGCCCTCAGACATTGAAAGCTAAGAAGAAATCCTTTAGATTTGCAAACTATGTTGCTGACAAGGAAGAGTTCCAAAGGGTGGTTAAAGATAAGTGAAATACTAAGGTGGAAGGATTTGCTATGTTCAAGCTGGTAACAATATTGAAAGCAATGAAGCCTATTATGAACAAGTTAAATTGGAAAAATAGGAATTTATTTGATAAGGTTAAAAAGCTCAAAAGTAGTCTTGATGAGATTCAAACCAGGATGGAAGATGATCCAACTAATGTCACTTTAAGAGAACAAGGGTATGCTTGTTTAAAGAATATACCTTGGCTCTTGAAGATGAGGAAAAGCTTCTCTTGCATAAAACTAAAGTTGAATGGTTAAAAGAAGGTGACAGGAATTCAACTTATTTTCATAAAGTTTTAAAAAGTAGATCTAATAGATGCATAGTTGAGGATATTTATAGGGAGGATAATGTGAGGTAAAGTGGTGATCAAGTTCCAGTTTAATTTGTTAACCATTTTCAAAAGTTTTTAGGAGTGCAAAATAATATAGAGTGTTTGGATCTTGATGATTCTATGTTCTCTAACAAGATTGAGTCTCAAGTAGCATGAAATATGATTACTGAGGTCTCATACATGGAGATTAAGGAGGCAATCTTTGATATAAATGATAATAAAGCTCCAGGACCAGATGGATTCACAGCTAAATTTTTCAAAAAAGCTTGGGACACTGTTGGGAATGATGTTTTCAAGGCTGTGAAGGAGTTCTTTTCCAAAGGTAAACTTCTTGGGGAGTTGAATGCTACTCTTATTACTCTGGTGCCTAAGGTTAGTACCCCTCACAAGGTATCTGACTTCATAC
>BQNB010034765.1:0-30623 GCA_026074375.1 Tanacetum coccineum
AGTGATGTTGTTATGGTTTGTTGTCGATGAATCGTTGTTGTAATTGAAATGCTTAACTCTTTGTTAACGATTGTTTGAGCTTTGCTTAAGTTGTTTTGTTATAAAGGACTAACGGTGAAATTACTTTTAAGTAACAAGGACTAATGGTGAAAGGTGTTAAAATTAAAGGGTTGAATCTTAAAAACTTGATGAACTTTCTAAAAGATAAACCCCGTTTTTGTTTTATTATTAAACCCTTTGCAAAAATATTTTGGACCTTTGTCTTTGAACCTAGTCAAAAATACTTTGAACCTTCTTGCATTAGTAATATATCACGTACGTACGTATGCATGATTTTAAAAAATGCTTTTTTCTTCCTTGAAACAAGATATGTAGTGTTAGGCTTTTAGAGTTCTCGCAATTTTGTTTAGAAGTGATTAAGCAGAAAAAGCATGTTACGATGATGTACGAAGGATCGCGATTCTAATGAGTATAGTTATAAGACCCGCGAACAACCGAAACTCGAAACTCATAAACCAAAACACGTTGAGACAGTGTCTTCTTCGTTTGAAACCCTAACCTTGAACCCTTGTTATCAAACCGCTTCTTGAAATGATGATCAAATCGCTCTATAAACCAGTCAAACCGCTGCTTGAATGAATCAAATCGCCTCAAGAAACATGTTCAAATCGCTGATCAATCTTGTTCAAATCGCAGCTCAAACTTGTTCAAACCGTTGATATCTTGGAGTTCAAACCGCTAGAGAACCCCTGCGAGGAATGATCAAATCGCTGCTAGTTCTTGGAGCTCAAACAGCTAGAGTGCCCTGCTAGGAATGATCAAATCACTACTAGTTCTTGGAGCTCAAACCGCTAGAGTACCCTGCTAGGAATGATCAAATCGTTGTTAGTTCTTGGAGCTCAAACCGCTAGAGTACCCTGCTAGGAATGATCAAATCGCTGACCAACAAGCTCAAAGCGCTGTTTTCATCACCAAATTGCCATATTAAAAAA
This sequence comes from Tanacetum coccineum, assembly GCA_026074375.1. Taxonomy (NCBI): domain Eukaryota; kingdom Viridiplantae; phylum Streptophyta; class Magnoliopsida; order Asterales; family Asteraceae; genus Tanacetum; species Tanacetum coccineum. The sequence continues at coordinate 993 of BQNB010034765.1, forward strand.
ATTCCCAGATTTTTCGAAAAGAAAACAAGCAGTTTTAATCACTGAAAAAAGCTACGAAAAAGCTAGATTTATAAGCAAAAACAGTTTTAGATAAAGATTTACCACTTTTAGTACTAAATAAGCTTTTAAAAACCTAATATAACGACAATAAGCCGACACCTAAAATAAGCTATAAAAGGCTCTAATAAGCTGTTTTACAACCGAATAAGCAACGGCCTATATTATCTATTAAGCTAGGTTTTGTATTCGTATGAAAAGTGTGAACCTTTTTATCTAATAATCACTTAAAACAAAATAAGCCAAAAGTAATAAGCTTTAATAAGTTGACACAATGTATAAATAAATTCAAACTGTTTTTGTGAAGAGAAAAAGAAGAAACTGTTTTAGATAAACAAATTTGAACTACAAAACAAAGTAACACCAAAAAAAATAAGTTGATGCCTATAATCTCATATTAAGTCGAATAAGCTTAAATAGCAAAACCACTAATCACAAGACCCACCCAGGGCTCTTGATACCAATTGTAAGACTTAATCTATATCATTTCACTTCTATGTTACAAGAATCAAAGATAAGAAATAAGAAGAATTTTAGAGAGAAATAAAGAGAGAAGGAGTGTTTGGATTTATACAAATGCCAAAGCATACAAGTGAACAACCAACCCTTCTCCCCTTCTCCATTGTGAAGAGAGAATTATTATACAACTTGGGTATTTCCCTATGCTTAGGGTTCTTTGGTTGGGCTGGCTCAGGTTTTGGTTGGGCTTTAAAGCCCGCAACGCGTACAATATTAGATTACAAACGAGCTTGGTTCCATTTCTAACCTATTACAACGTGTATTTAATAAAGACCGAGATTCCTATATTGTATGACTAAAACTTCTATTGTTGACTCAATATTTAAGGTCAACATGACTGCTCAGTAGGATAGATGTAATGCTATGTTCTTAACATGGATTATGAATTATGTGTCTCAATATGTCTATATGGGTTTGGTTTATTCTGAATTGTTTCTTCTGGTTGGAAAGATTTACAAGAAATTTATGATAAAGTTGATCGGTTTGTTGTGTATAATCTACTTCAAAAAAATTAATTCTATTAAGCAAGGTGGTAATTTCGTTGCTAATTACTATCATAGATTAAACTCTCTATGGAGAGAATTTAATTCTCTTACTAAACTGCTTAAGTGTACTTGTGAAGTTAAATGTTTTTGTGATACTAGTAAAGAGTTACTTCTGCATCATCAACTTATGAAGCTGATGAAGTTTTTAATGGGCCTTGATGATGCTTATCAGCCTAGAAGTGCTCTTCTCACCAGGGATCCTCTCCCTAATGTGAAAGATGCTTATAATATTGTGTCAAGAGAGGAATCCCATAGAGGGGTTCCTAAAACTTCTAGTGTTACTATGCCTAAAATGAATGCTACTTCTTTTGTTGCTAAATCCTTTAATACTAATAACAATAACACTAGAGGTAATAATAATAGGAATGATAGAAATCTAGATTCACTATATCAAGAGGTCGGGAAAGCTCATAACATGAATTAGCCATTTTAGAGAGAGAAAGTATCAAAGAAAGGAAAAAGTTTATTAAAATAAATAAAGAATGAGAGTGTTACAATTGTGAGCTTCACCCCTCTAAGGAAGTTTAGAGAGGTATTTATAGCATGGTTGTTAAGATCCCGATCCTGATCTTAGGATCTTACAATTTTACGATACTTCAAAGCAAAAGCGATCCAGATCCTACGTAGGATCTTTGCATGCTTAGGATCTTATAGGATCCCGATCTTGACCATGGGATGTTAAGATCTACTCCGATCCGATCTTACTTTTCTCAAACCACAAACTAAAAACCTATAAATTTATGGGTTGTGTTTTGTAGAATTTAAAAAACAACATGTTAATCTTTTTAAACATTTCATAATCATAATTTAGGACAACATTTCTATGATACATTCATATAATTTTGTGTTTTTGATACATGATAATTTGTAGATTTGTATAATATTAAAAAGACTATTAAAACAATGACATTATAGTAGGATCTTACGATCCCGATCCGACTTTACGATCTCGATATTGCAAAGACGAAAACGATCATGTGTAGGATCCCGATCTTGAAAACCTTGATTTATAGCCTTTCCACATCTAATCTATTACTTAATTACATTTCTAGTCCTGGTGTTTTAGGCTAGAAATAAACAAGTGTAATTCTCGTAAAGATGGCACATTTTTTATTCCTAACAATCTTCCTCCAATGTAGTGGCATACGAGATTGCTTACAATGTATCCTACAAGTATTATTAATGTAACTGAGGTGAATATCAAAATCAATATTATTAATGTAACTGAAAAAGACAACGTTGACCTTATAGTTTTATGCACACGCAACCAAAATCACACACCAAAATCCCGAGATAAACAATACCAATTCACTAACTATCCCGAGACACTAATATACCATGATAACCAAAATACCCAGTTACTAACCTCATTGACCTCAAACTTTTATTTTAGGCTAATGATTTGCACACTCTTATTTTTTATCCATACACTCTATTCTACGCTTTAACCAGTTGTACATTTATTGAATAATGCTTTTCTAGTTTGTACATTTGAGTGTATGGATCAAAAATAAGAGTGTGTCAATCAACTCCCTTTTTTATCATCGGTCTAGTCGAACAAGTCAACGACAAGAAGTTAAAGAGAAAGTCAACTACAACTATACCGTCCCATCTTCCTCAAGAATCAACAACAAATAAGCGTATAAATAAGAGTCTTAAGATATCTCGTGCTAATTCTGGTCTTGATAACATATCTTTAGAGATCCCGATAATTAATGGCTCAAGAAATACAAAGTTTGGTCAAGATATACGAAGATATTACTAAACCTATGTTTTTCTTGAACTAAAAATCATATCTCAGACCTTGTTAAGATCTAAATATGAAACCAAAAGAACAAGATTCAAAAGAGTTGTGATTTTTCTTGTTTTAGCTTCAGTTTTGAAAAGAAACTGAAAAGTGTTCTTGTGCTTGTGTCTCGTTTGTAACAAGAGAACACAAGGAAAGATATTGTGTTGTTTTAGGGCTAAGTCTAGATTAGCTATAAACTTTCAAAAAAAATCACTTTTAGATAACGGACTCTGAAAAATACCGTTATCATCATTCTAATTTGTTGGACAGGTAAATATAAGCAATATGACCATTTATCTTTTCACGTCATTTTTTTTAAATTCCACCTAGATAAAAATAATTTCCACGACACAACAAAGTAATAATTATGGTAACGGTATTTTTCAAAGTCCGTTACCTAAAACTTAAAAATGATGTGGGATTTTGTATTACAGTATATATTTGTTGGCAAGTTTGCACATGAGGGGTTTGACTTTTAGAAAATTAACGTTTGTTTGGTCAAGGACGATTTTAAAGGATTCTAACTTTGGAGACAGTTTAAGTCAGAAAAAAGTCAAAGGACCAAACATGAAATTTAACATAAATCACATGGCCGTCCGTGTAATTTACTCTATTGTCTATAATGCATAACGGGGAAATTCTCTATTTGCCCCACCGGTACACATGTGTGGGTGTTAAATGCCCCTAAAGTTTTTTGATTCCCAATTTACCCAGGGCGACTTAATTTTTGTGAGAGACTTTCTTTTTTTGGGAGACTTTCACATAAATTTCGACAAGTGTCCCAAGTGGGCCTAGTCGTCCAGGTTTTTAGGTCGTCGAGGACACGTGTCACTTTTTCCATGAAGTCGCCTAAGTTTTTTAAGTCGCCCAGGATATTTTGGGAAATAGAAAACACTTGGGGCAAATACTACCGAGCACTTGTACTTTTGGGGCAAATAAGGAATTTTCCCTTGAATAACTTATACTACAGTATTATTTATTTAGGTAAATGTTTACTATGTTAACTATATGCTAACCGTAAATATTAACAGGATTTATTACTACTTTAGATATGTTAGCGGCTTGGCCTGCTTGATTATTCCGTTTCTTAATGTAAGATAACATGATTTTATCTTTATCACTACTTTGGCAACCTTAGAGGGTGGAGTGTGGCAACGAGCTGAGCTCGCCACTGCCTACGTGGCCTCACCACAAAGCTCGCCACCACACCATATGCCTTTGCCACTTTGAAATTTGTGGTATCTCGTCATTGAGACGAGTCAAATATGACAAGATGAAAAAAATATACCCGTTGGCTTTTAAATGCAACGGTCGTTTTTTTTAATTTTTAAACTTTTTTTAAAAATTTATACCTATTTTTCACTATAAATAACACTTCATTTTAACATTTTAACACACACTTCTCTAACAAAAACTTCTTATACTTTTAATATTTCATCACATCTTCTCTACCAAAAAATATGTCTCAGCCACCAAATAAACCCGGTTACTTTACCCATCTTCTCAACTCCAACCCGCAACAATACTCATCTTCTCCGAACCAATCGAATCCGTCTACCACAGGTTCACAAAACTCAAATTCTTCCTCGCAACCGTTTCCTCCTTTTGGAACGCAAATGTCACCCTATCAAGCTTATCACTCACAATTGACGTATCATCAACAACAACAACAATACGGCTTCCAAAATTACTCGAATTCAAGAAATACTCCACCACAATTTTTTTCACAACAATCATCACAATTGCATTATTTTTCACAACCACCATTCAAAGTACCACAAGCCAAAGATCCCCGTGATGGTAGGCGTAGACAAAAAAATACGGGGAAACAACATGTTGTCGATTTAGACGATGGCGATGATGATGACATGGCAGCAAGACGAGCGATTACCCGTTAGAATCGCAACGAAGAAATCTTGCTAGCCGAGACTTGGATCGAGCACTCTCATGACGCCAATATCATTAAAAGACCAACAAGATGACGTTTATTGGAACATGATTATGGAAGATTTCAACTCGCGAACAATAGCTCCTCTTAGTACCAAAAATACGATGACGGGAAAATGGACGAGGATGCACGGTGATTGCCAAAGGTTCAACGCTATTTACAAACATTTAACTCGTAAAAGCGGAGAAAGTGATGCTGACTTGGTCGAGAATGCAAAGACGAGTTATATAGAGTAATGTGGTAAAAAAATTCAATATGATCACGTGTGGAATATTTTGAAAAATTACCCCAAATGGAATGCGGCGCAGCCGATTGATGAAGATAATCTCTGTTTGGTCCTGATCCAAAAGAGCGTCCCGCCGGCAAATAACGGGCCCCGAAAAAGCAAAAATCAGTTGACATGTCGAGCGCCGAGGGAGTACCGGAGGGAGCAACGGGGGAAGCCAATCGGAGTCTGTATCGTCACTTGTTTCTCAAGATTATAGACGTAAATGTGATGCGGCTGAAAGAGCGTACGAGACGAAGAGAGAAAAAGAACTAGCGATGATGCAGTGTAGAGAGCTGGAGTTTCTCAATCATTCGTCGTTGCCGCCTGCAAAACGACCCATCATTGAAAAGAAACAAGCTGAAATAATGAGAAAATATCCAGACGCTTAATTTAGTTTCGTATTTTTATTTTATGTTTAGTATGTTTTTATGTTTATGTATTGTATTTTTTTTTTAATGAAAAAATAAATTATGTTTGTGTGAAAAATAAAAAAGAAAATAAAATTGTGGGTGGTGGGGCCAAAGTGAAGAGATAGAGGTGTGTTATGAGTGAAGGGGTATTTTTGAGTGAGAGTGAGATGCTGATATGGTAGACTGTGAGGCCAAAGTGAGGAGATACATTTAGCCACGATACTCCACCCTCTTAGTGGCCTGGCCTCCTCGATTATACCGTTTCTTGATGTCAGCAATGTACACTTTTAAAGAGAATCATTATTTTCACAAGACCTTTTTATCTTTATGCATGCTTTTTTACTTTGTTATGTTGCGTAAGCAGTAGAAAGGTATGTTGCACAAGCTTCAAAAGTACAAAACTGTTAAACGGATGTGGTTTGACTCAGATTTACAAGCTTGAAGAGGGCGAACCTCTTTGACTCAAATGAACCTCTTTGACTCAAATGTACAAGCTTCAAAAGTACGTTCGATTTATATCTTTTGAGCACAAAAAAATTACGAACCTTAGCTAATGTAAGTACCATAGTTTATTAGTTTCACTAAAAATAATCACTTAGATAAAAGTGATGGTGAGAGAAAAACTCTCCAGTAATTCATCTTGCCCACATGTGCCGCCATCCTTACAAGACAAATACAAGGATGATGGTTAGAAGCATGGTTGTTAAGATCCCGATCCTGATCTTAGGATCTTACGATTTTACGATACTGCAAATAAAAAACGATCAAGATCCTACATAGGATCTTTGCATGCTTAAGATCTTATAGGATCCCGATCTTGACCATAGGATCTCAAGATCTGCTACGATCCGATCTTACTTTTCTTGAACCACAAACTAAAAAACTAAAAATTTATGGGTTGTGTTTCGTAGAATTTAAAAAACAACATGTTAATCTTCTTAAACATTTCATAATCATAATTTAGGACAACATATATATGAAATATTCATATAATTTTGTGTTTATGATATAGAATAATTTGTATATTTGTATAATATTACAAAGAAAATTAAGGCAACGACATTATAGTAGGATCTTACGATCCCGATCTGAGTTTACGATCTCGATCTTGCAAAGACAAAAACGATCCTGGGTAGGATCCCGATCTTGAAAACCTTGGTTAGAACTACTCATAATGGCGTGTTTTAGTCGTTTCTTTTGGAATAAAGAAAGTAGGATGTTAGTTCTCAGCGTAACTAGATTAGATATACAATGGTAACGATGAAAATGAGTAGGGTCGACCAACAGTAACACTATTTATACTTAAAACTTTATAGGTGTATATTGTATAATGTGCTTGATATGATTACGGAAACTTTATTATTACAAAAAGGTATCTGGCTTTTCAATCGGCCCCTGCAAATAAAGGTTGGAAAGGGTTTTTTCCTTTTTTGCATTTAAAAACTTATCACTTGATTATTTACCCTTTTGAGTTTTGACTGTTTTCTTGTTAGTTCAAATTCGTTAGCGTACCCCATTTGATTCATTAAAAAATATAATTCTAACAAAATCGACCTATGATTAAAGAAAACGGGTGGAAATTGTAACTAGATTAGATAACATACAGGATTCGCCACGTATCCATTTCCTCGTTGGTTCTGCATAAAGTGGGATGTTGAAGAAAAACGGACAGATATAAGTGAAAACTTACGAAATGCAAGTAGGCACGAGCAAGTGATATAACCGTTGGGTATAAATCTGAGACAGCAATGCAGAAAGAAACAGAAATGAGCTTTTTGGGGAATCGACAAGAATCAACATGAACATTCAGCAACGTGGTATTTCGACTAATTTACTTCAACGGATCGAACCAAACATAAGAATGAGTCAAACGTTAAATAATTGGCCCTAAGTATACACTTTTATTATTACTGTACTACCTTAACATCAAGGACGGAGACCTTCATGTAGACCCGGGGGGCTGTGGCCCTCCCAAGATTCGGGGTTGATAGTGTAAATATTTTAGAACTTAAGGGTACTTTTTGTAAATTTCGTGTTTGGCCCTCCCGAGAAAATTTTTAGGCCCCCCCACTAAAATTGTTCAAGTTCCGTCTATGCTTAACATAAAAATGACAAAAAATATTTGTGGATCAACTCAACCCAATCTGCCTGTTTCTAACCCTACAAACAATGACCCGCTTTCCTTTTAATACAACCAGCGTGAACCTTTACAACCTATATTTTTAACAAACATTACATTTAAAACAAAAACAGAAAACCATGCAGAAATAAAAATCTCTTGAACCTGCAAGAGTTGGGCAGGAAATACATCGCTAACTGTCATCTCATCTCACGTTTTGCATTGCACCTATCAATAAATTGATCGAAAGGAGGGCATAATGGATCATTGTTAGGAAAAAATAATTATAGAAAAAGTAGAACATGCGACGAAGTTTTCCCGGGCGAACGACAAAAGTCCGTCCGACGTGACACCAATTCTGATAGACTTTTTAGTCAAACTTTGAAGAGAGTTTCCCGGGCGACATGTCGCCCGGGATAACTTGGTTAAAATTTGACAAAAAAATCAACGAAAATCTTGGCGGCAGTTTTCCCTCTCAAGTTTCCCGGGCGACATGTCGCTCGAGATACTGTTTCCACTAACCGTGAATGTTTAAGCGTTGTGATTAGTGTTAATTAACGTGTCTATACTAATCCCCGGCGACATGTCGCCCGGGAAAGTTTTTATTAAAAAATTTAATTCAGATTTTAAATCATTATTATTTATAAAATATATTTTATAATTATATATTTTATAAATAATAATTTATAAAGATACTTATAAAATATATAATTATTATTTAAAATTATTTTTTATAAAATATATAAATACTAAAAAAACACTACGTTTTCTCGGTTTGGTTCGGTCCGATATGCACTACCCTTCTATAGTTGAACATGATATAGCGTATACTTTTTCAAGATGCACATTCGTCAAGTAACACAAAAAGAAACATTCATTTAGTTAAATATTATACATACCACTTGTAGTAACACAAGCGACTTACAAACAAGACACTACATATTAGATACGCTAATATACGAGATCTGACAAACCTGACGCTTAAAGCATATGAATTACATTCTAAATACAAACTACTCCAAAACAAGATTTTCCAGTATTGTAAACTTCGTGAAATAGTGCGGCTGAATTAACCGTGTGTTGTTCCGGATGCATATACATATCCATCGTTGCTTCGAGTACCGTTGTCTTATCAAGCAAGTGCTTGCAGTTTGAGCACTCTGCATTTCTTGAAGTTCCCAAAGAATAGCTTTGAGGTGTTGAAGCTCCTGGAGAATAGCGTGGAGGCGTTGAAAATCCTGGAGAATAAATTGGAGTCAATGAAGATCCTGGAGAATAAATTGGTGTCGTTGAAGCTCCAGGAGAACCAACCAGTAGACGGACTCGTTCCTCTTTCCATAAATAAAAAAAATTTACATCCGAAAGTGTTTTCGCGAGGCTGTTAAAGAGTAAAGATATTAAGTTTTAACAACTAACCACATTATTTATATATTACACAAAAAAAGCATGTGATTGTTCGCCTTTGATCGTGGACATGCATAGTATAATTTACCACGGGTTTTAGGTTTATATGATTCTCGCAGAACTACATCTCCGGCTCCACAAGGACGCGCAAAAGCTTCATATGGCACCATCTTCACCATAATAACAGTGTGATATGTTTGTGGTTGTGATGGTAAGAATGTGTGTGATATGTGGGTGATTGTGAGGATAATATCTGCTTTTATGGTAAAAAAAAACAGTTTTTTGGCGGGAGTATTTGGAGGGATTTTTTGGCAGGAGTATTTGGCAGGAGTATAGGGCTAGAGGAGGAATTGGTCGAAATTTTAGATCAAGATCGCGTGTGGGAGTTGGTTCATTTTTGTTCTTTGACAAAATCATTTTCGTTCTAAGTAGTTTTGCTACCTTTGATATGGATATTACGACTGATTTCGTATGTGTTATCTATGTTAACTAGTCAATTATGTATTAAAGTAAGTGTTGGGAATTATAGATTTGATGAGACAAAAGAAACAAGTAATGAAACAAAAGGATCATAATCGTCATTAAAGAATTCTACAAGCTGGTGGAGAATTATAGAAGATTTGGTCAAAGATATCAAAAGATTAAGATTCTGGAAGATCTCCTTATGAAGATAGAAGATAACAGAACATCAAGTTAAATGTTTAAAAGATTTATGTTTATTCCTTTGTAAAACCTAATATCTCTAGTATATAAAGAGATATAGGTTGTAGGTTTTAAGTGTGCACATCATATGAGAGTCGTATAAACACAAAGGTGTCGTGTGTGTTTGTATAGTCGAGTAAAATAGTATAGATGTCTATAGTTTAGCCTCAAGGATTGTAAATCCCTGTTACTAGTTAGAGTAACCGATCTATTGTGATCAAATAGTATTTGGGGCTGTGATTGAATAAATGAAAAACCTTGAAAAACATCACTGTTATTATTATTATTTTGCTGCATAATTGTTTATCTTTGATGTTTGTAATCCTAGATAAGATCTAAACAATTAGAGCTTAAACGATCTTTGGGATCAACATTAAGTAGTACTTATCATGTTCTAGCTACTTATGGGTGATTTCTAAGTAGTTTTGCTACCTTTGATATGACTATCATCGTTATAATAAAATAACATCTCGACTCATCCGTTGAACATCTAATGTACAACGATAACATATCGACTCATCCGTTGGACATCTAATGTACAACGATAACATATCGACTCATCCGTTGGACATCTAATGTGTAACGATAACATATCGACTCATTCGTTGAACATCTAATGTACAACGATAACATCTCGACTCATCCGGTGGACATCTAATGTGTAACGATAACATATCGACTCATCCGTTGGACATCTAATGTACAACGATAGTATATCGACTCATCCGTTAAACATCTAATGTACAACGATAACATCTCGACTCATCCGTTGAACATCTAATATACAACGATAACATATCGACTCATCTGTTGGACATTTAATGTACAACGATAACATATCGACTCATCCGTTAGACATCTAATGTGTAACGATAGCATATCGACTATCTGTTTGTTGAACATCCTAAGTACACGATAAGCATCTCGATCATCGTTTTTAAACATCTTTGTACAAGATATTATCTCGACTCATCCGTTGAAATCTAATGTACATCGTAACATATTGACTCATCTGTTGGACATCTAATGTGTAACGATAACATATCGATCTAATACGTTGAACATCTAATGTACATCGGGTAAACATATCGACTCATCCGTTAAACATCTAATGTACAATGTTAACTTATCGACTCATCGACTGACATCGAATGTACAACGATAACATATCGATCTCATCGTTTGACATCTAAATGTACAACGATAGCAGAGAATCATCGCGAAGAGGAAGATCAAGAAGGAAATAATACATCGGAGATTACGACTGATTTAGTATGTGTTATCTATGTTAACTAGTCAATTATGTAATCAATTAAGTAGTACTTATCATGTTCTAGCTACTTATGGGTGATTTTGTTTGTGCTCCAAAAACACTGACAATTGAGCCGATGAAAATTTTAGGTGTTCGATCAGTGTTGTTGAGGCATGCGCGTGTGAGATACGCGCATACTTAAAAATAATAATTATATATTTTATAAAAAAATAATTATAAATAATGATTATTTATTTTATAAAAAATAATTATATATTTTATAAAATATATAATTTTTGTTTAAAATTATTATTTATATAATTTTTTTTACAAAAAACATAATTATATAAATATATTTTTTAAATATTAATTATTAAAAACTGTATAATTTTTTTAATAAAACATTTCCCATGCGACATGTCGCTTGGGAAAGGTTTTATTAAAAACTTATACAGTTTTTAATATATTTATAAAACTGTATAATTTTTTTAATAAAACCTTTCCCGGGCGACATGTCGCCCGGGAAAGGTTTTTATATTTGCTAAAAAGGCCCTCCAAAATTTTCGTTAAGGCGCCATTTTGCGCTAACACAGACTAACTTTGTAGACATGTCGCCCGGGAATGTCGCCTGGGATTTAATAGGTACCAAAAGCAGATCTGGGTTTACAGGAGGTATAACACAAAACGTAAAACATAAAAAAACACTCTTGGCGATTTTGCAGCAACACCACCACCTTTCACCACCACAGCTCACCACCTCCTCTCACCACCACCTCCTCTCACCACCACAGCTCACCACCACCTCCTCTCACCACCACCACCACTCGACACCGCATCTCACGCGCACACGAGCACACGAATTAAACCCTCCTCTTCCTCTAAACATAATTCTTTCCTTAACCCTCTAAATTATAATTCTATATCTTCTTTTTCTAGCCCTCTAAACAAGTTTAATTATTGGTGGTGGTGGATTTTTGTTTTTGGTTAATAAAGGTTTGGTTGTATTTTTATAATACTTTGTTAATTATAACAAGTTGAGGTATAATAAGTTGTTATAACTTTTTTTAGGATTGACAGCTGAGGGTTAGGATTGACAACCGAACGAGCCGAGTCCATAGCCGAAAGTATGTTTTAACGTTTTTTATCCTTTTTGTATCCCCGAGGACATGTCGCCGGGGAATGTTTATTGTGATTGCTATTGTAAAACACAAATCCAAACACTCCTTGACAGTGTAAAACGCAAATCCAAACACTCATTGACACTATAAAACGCACATTCAAACACTCCTTATATTGCCAAAATGATGAGAATAAGCTGCATAAGCTATTTAAGAACAGCTTATGCTGATAAGTTGTTGTTAAACAGCTTATGCAACATATTCTCATCATTTTGGCAGCATAAGAAGTGTTTGGATGTGCGTTTTACAGTGTCAAGGAGTGTTTGGGTTTGCGTTTTACACTGATAAGCTGTTTAACAACAGCTTATTTTGATATAAATGTATGTTTTTTTTTCATTATAATAGAATTTAAATCATATATGCGTTTCGATATTAGGATTTGATATAAATGGATATGCGTTTGGCATTTATTTTATTGAACCCTTTAGGAATGTTTTAGGATTTTAGTGATTAATTTTGGAAAATCCCCGTCTGATTTTAATCATCCTATAGAAAACCCGTCCAAGATTAATTTATTAGAAATTAATTTCGAAAAGTCCCTTGTTTGGGACTGCTTTTTGAATGTTTTGTCCTATTTAGGATATGAATGCGTATAAATTGTTTACTATTTGAGATGATTTCAATAGTGTTTCTCCTTTACTCCTACGAATATGTCTTTAAACACATATTTGGAGAGTTGAGGGGAAATGCTGCCAAAATTTTCTCAAATAGTAAATCGGTTATACGCATTCATATATGAGATGAATCATTCAAAGAGTGGGTTAGGATTACCTTCCATAGTTGCACTAGGTGAACAAAATATCTTGTATTCCTCGTTTGAATGTGTTTAATTAAGTTGCATATAATAACTAATTTTATCGTTAAAACGCAGTTATGGTAATTGATAAAAGTTGGACACGTTTAGGGAAACATGAAAAAGCATTTTATACCGTTCTTAAGAAATTCGTCGATGATTGCAAGCCGTTAGTAGATAGTGTCGAGAATATAAGATGTCCATGCAAGTCTTGTCGCCTAGTATTGTGGGTATCCATCAAACACCTTTCAAACCACATTTAGAAGTATGGGTTTGACCCTAGTTATAAAACATGGATTCACCACGGTGAACTGGATCTTCCTCTGCCACCGCTAGTAATAGATAACACAAGACAACCTCAGATGAGTGACATGGCCTTAATGATCTTAGCTATATTCCTCTGAATAATGAACAAAATGAGCCAACTCAAGGAGATATTAGTGAGACAAGTAACGATCCAACTCAAGCTAAACGTAACGAGTTCGAAGAGTTATATTCCAGTGCCAACGAGGAGCTGTACCCCGGTTATGACTATGTGACTAGATTAGACTTTATGACAAAGTTTACCTATTTTAAGGTTAAAGGTAAATTGACTGATTCTATATTCAATAAAATGCTAGAGTTTTTCCAAAATGTATTTCCCACCGCTAAAGGATACAAGCTCCCACCGTCATACTATGCAATAAATAAGACATTTAAAATGATCGGGTTAGGGTACGAGTCGATACATGCTTGTGTAAACGATTGCTTCTTGTTTCAGGGTGACGCTAACAAAGATGTGCATTTCTATCCGGTGTGTAACACGAGTAGATGGAAAGACAGTAACACAGCGGGGAAGAAAGTTCCTAAGAAGGTGTTGCGTTACTTTCTGATCATTCCTAGACTACAATGTTTGTACAAGTCTAGTTACACTGCAAAGGAAATGACTTGGCATGCTACTGGAAAGGGTACGGATCTCGGTAAGATGCAACACCCGGTTGATGGTAGAGCATGGAAGGACTTTGACACTAAGTATCTGGATTTTGCTGCAGAACCAAGAAATGTTCGATTAGGGTTGGCTGTTGATGGTTTCAATCCGTTCGACAACTTTAGTCAGTCTTATAGCATGTGGCCGGTGATACTGACCACATACAATCTGCCCCCATGGTTATGTATGAAAGAGAGTTCTTTCATGCTGACGTTGTTAATTCCTGGCCCTAAATCCCCGGGCAAGGACATTGATGTTTACTTGAGGCCGTTGATGGATGAACTAAAGGATTTATGGGCAAAGCCAGGTGTCGAGACTATAGACGTTGCTACAGGCTAGAAGTTCAATATGAGAGCGATGGTTTTAAGGACCATCAATGATTTTCTTGCTTGAAGTAGTTTGTCTGGGTGGAGTGGGCAAGGTTACAGGGCATGCCCTACATGTAATAAAGTCACTCCATCTGTGCGTGTGCTAGGCAAAATAGCTTATGTTGGCCATAAAAGATTCTTAAAGAAGCCACATAAATGGAGGAGGTCACTTGAATTCAATGGTGAAACCAAAAACGGAGATCCTCCTAGAGAATTTAGCCGGGATGCAATCATGACTCAACTTGCTAGATTGCCTACGCCTATGAACGGTAAACATCCGAGGTTTGGGGGTGTGAAGATAAAACACAATGTTCTTGTTGAGTTGAACTGGACTAAACGATCTATTTTTTACGAGCTTGAGTATTGGTCTTTTCTTACACTAAAACACAATTTAGATGTCATGCATATCGAAAAGAATGTGTTGTAGAGTATTTTGAACACTTTGTTAATGAATGACAAATCTAAAGACATCGCTAAGGCAAGATAAGACTTGGAAAGGCTGGGCATTCGAAGTGGCTTGTGGCTCGGCAAAAACAAAAACGGGAAGTGCTCGAAGCCTCAGGCTGCGTACTTTTTCACACCAGAGGACAGAAAAAAGTTTTGTCAGTTCATCAAAGGAGTTAAACTACCAGATGGGTTCAGATCCAACTTCAAGCATAAAGTCACCGCTAATGATACCAATATAACGGGCCTGAAGTCTCATGACTGTCATATAATGATGCAACGTTTACTTCCTTACGGACTTCAGCAATACTTGCCCCCAGACATTGCAAAACCACTAATCGAGTTATGTTTATTCTTTAAGCAAATCTGCTCTCAAACTTTGATGGTGGATGACATATTGAAAGCTCAGATCAAGGTGATCGATATTCTGTGCAATCTCGAGCTCATATATCCTCCTGCTTTCTTTGACATTATGATTCACTTGGTTATCCATTTACCTCTAGAGGCTATTTTCGGCAGGCCTATTCGCCCCCAGTGGATGTATCCATTTGAAAGATATACGAAGAAGCTAAAAAATTATGTACGAAATAAAGCTAAGCCGAAAGGTTCGATTGCTGAGGGTTATGTTGCAGAAGAAGCATTGACTTTCAGTTCTCAATATTTTCAGGATGTTATCATGAAATTTAATCGTCCCGACCGTAATATGGATTACCCTCCTTCAACGTGTCAGTTTTAGGTGTTTAAATCACTATGTAAATCGATTGGTTTATGGTCGGTTATTCGTATTGATCACCAAGAATTGAAAAAAGTGATATGGTATGTACTTCACAACAGTCTTGAAATCGACACGTACCGGGCCAAGTTCAAGAGGTACATGTTTTTATTTTGAGACTTCTTTTTCTTAACTTATCTTTTCGACGACTTATTCTAACACCATGAATATTTTTCAGTGAATTTCCTAACAAAGACATGAAAGAAGAATTTCCCGGCTGGTTTGGGAAGCAAGTAAACTTAGACTTATTGTGTGTATTTAACTGTAAAAATAACGACATCGTATTTTGTGCACTCTATCTGATCCTATCTTCTTCATAGATCTGTCAATGTCACATAGACAATGACCCAGGTGTTAGCGAAAGCAGCGAGTTATTTGCTTTGGCTTGTGGACCATCACAAACTCCAATCTTAATCAACTCTTGCGTAGTCAATGGTGTGAGGTTTGTCGTGCACAGCTGCGATGAAAGTCACACAACTAAAAACAACGGCATTTGTTCGCCTGGTCAGGACGGAGAAATGTATTATGGTCAGCTTGAACAAATCCTCGATTTTTTGTATTTGTCGTTCAAAACTGTGTTGTTCCGAGTTAAGTGGTTCAAAACTAGTAACAAAGGACGTATCCAAAATTTTGTCATTAGAAACAACATAACACAAATCAAGGAAAATGGTGATGCGTTTAAAAATGATAAATACATTTCTAAAAGAGCAATTAAGAAAATTTCCTAAGGAAAATTCACTCTTAAAAGATATATATATATAATATATAATAGGTATATTTAACCGGGAAGTATGATCACCCTGGTCGTTTCCCCAATGACTTGTGAAATTGAAACTACGTTTTAGCTCGGATTATGATTTAAATGAGAGAAAATATATTTTTGATTATCTATAACTACTAAATAAAAGCAATAATTAAAATAAACAATTTAAACACTTAAACAATTAACGGGAAACGAATAAAACGCGACAAATAAGCAAGTACACTAAATTTAACTCCTAAAAATTCAAACTAAATTTCTAAACCTAAATTAGGACAAAAGAAAATTTTAAGAAAAAGAAAAACATTTTTTTGATTATTTTTGAATTTATTATGAATTAAAAACTATTTTAATCTAATTAAATCCTAAAAAATAGCAAATTAAGTTCTAAAAATTTAGAAAAATGATTTTTAAACTTAGAAAAGTCTAAAATAACATAAAAACTTAGAAAACTATTTTTAACTATTTTTAAAATTAAAATCCTATTTTTAAACTTAAAATTAAAAGCTCAAAAATGAAAATTAAAATCTAAAAGGTGTAAGAATGATTTTACTGAATGTAAACCTTAAAGTAATTTTTATAAAACTAAAAACTATTTTTTTGTAATTTTCTGAAACTTTATTCTATTATTTATGAATTTTCTAAAATTAAAGCTTTGGAAAAATCCTAAAAAATAAACTAATTAATGGAAAAATGTGAAAAATTCAGAAAAAGTCTATGATGCAACAAAGATCAAAGGAAAAATAAAAGAAAACTCACATCTTAACAAATAAGCCGGGAAAACGCTTTTATAAGCTACAGCTTATAATAAAAAGCTTAAGAGGAAAATGACTATACGTATTAATTGGGGGAAAGAGTTACTGGATGAGCTATTGAAGCAAATGGTTAACACGTTGGGTCTTTGAGGGAGAGGTCGTGGGTTCTAGTCTGGCAACACACCACTTTTTGCTATTTTTTTATTTTTGCTTTTTTTTAAAAACTAATTATTGGAACTTAAAAAGGACTTAATTTTAAGCACTTTTTATAAAAACAATACTAACTGAAACTGAGAAATAAGCTCAAAAATAGCTTATTAAAAAGCTGTTACAGAAACTAACGCTTTGAGCTCAATTTTGCTTAATTTCACTTAAAGGCATGCACAATGCTTAATATAAGCTTATTTTTTAAAACAAAAGAAGTTCTAAGAAGCTAATGATGTGCTAAAGCTAGGAGTGATAAGCTACTTAGGCTACAAACACTTGATCCTAGCTGAAACTTAAGATCAAAAGAGCAAACTCAAGATGAAACTCAATAAACACAAAATCCAATTAAGCTGAAAGACTCATTAAGCTAAACTAAACTTTAAACTCTTAAAAACTTATCTATTTACTTATTAACTACTAACTTAGAACATAAAATCAAACACCTTAAGCTAAAAATCAAAATTTAAAAAGCTAATTTAATTACCTACTGTTTTTGGCTTTTTGAGTTTTTTATTGACTTTTAAAAGTATATGTACTAAGCAAATAAGCTTAAAATGAAAATTAAGACTCAAATTATATTAATCTAAGTAAAAATTATAAGCTACTTGAAAATGAGACACTAAAACCAACAATTTTTAAAAAGAAGCTTAAAGATCAGCAGCTCTAACTGCAGTTAGAACTGCTGATGCAAATGGCTAGGTGCAAAAAACTATTATGCAGGTTACCAAAAGGGTAATCCTGCACTATGATGCTTTACTTTGGTGACAAATAACACAACTTAAACAAGGACTTAAACTTACATAAGCTTGGATCCAATTTAGCAAGCAAAACTTAAGCTACAAATTCCCCTGGTGCTGAAACAACTAGATTAAGCCCTAACTTTTTAATTTTTGAAAACTAACTTTTAAGAACTCTTTTCCTATTGGTTATAAGAAAATTTTAAGCTGACTCAAATAATTTGCACAAAAACCTTTGACTTTTTGAGGTCAAAACAGCTAATGCCAAACACTCCTTAAGGAATTGACATATTTCATTTTAGCTTATGATTTTGAAAACTAATTAACAAGACTTAAGTACCAGATGAAATCTAGCTTATAACTAACATAATAAACATAAATCCACAACTGAATAAGCTAAATTCTAAGATCTACACTATAAACTACTTATTTTTTTTATACATTTTAAGACAAAAATGGAAACTACTATGATCAATACTATGCTTAACTAAAAACAGATAATTAAAGATGCAAAATAAGATTAAACTAAACTCAAATAAGCAACTAAGAATCAAATAAGCATAAATGATAAACTAATAAGCAGATAAGCAAAATTTAAGCTAGGAATCTAAGAACATAAAAGTAAAAGAGAGACTTACTTGACCCTTAGCTTAACAAAGGCATGAATGGCTCATAGAGCTTATCTACTAGCTCTGGCTTATCATAGATAAGCCAGTAATAGTCCATGAGAGCTCTTCCAAAGCTAGCTCTCCTTCCATAGCTTATTTATCCAAATGCAAATGTAAATAGGATTAACTGATTTTATGATTTAAATATTTATTAAAACTGATTTAAACAAGCTCAATCACTAGCTTATAGACTAGTGAGAGCTGAAAATAAGCTTATGAGGGCTTGTGACATAGTAGCTTAAAGGTTGAAAAGGGAAGATGAGAGCTTATGAGTAAAATTCAAAAGAGCTTATGACAAAATATAACTGAATTTCATTAATTAAACTTGATTACATTACTTAAAAAGGGAAATTACAAAAGCTGAGAGTAAAATTACATAAGCTAAAAAGGAAATTTTAAGTTACACTAAAAAGCTACTCACTACCCCCCGGGTGTGTGTGAGGTGAGGTCCTTTTATAGTTGCTGAGAGAAGATTCTAGGCCCTTGTTTGCATCACTAATCTCTACCATTCATTTTCCTAATCATTGGATCATGATTTAGAGCCCTTGGATCATGATCTTTTTCCCACGGATTGCCAAGCTGTCATTCCTTGATGTGACAGCTTGTGCTTGTTTTGTGAGTGAAAATAGAGTAAACCCCACATCTCCTTGTGCTTTCTTCATAGCCACGTGGCCTTCTAGCTTGAGTGATCCAATGGGAGCTCTTGATTTGACTTATCTCACCCTGCCAGCTTGATGTAGACCACTTGGATTGTCGTTTGTACCCTTCAATACCTTGATATTGATGATGGTATAAATGTTGTTTATTCTAGTGAAGAAGTAAGATTGACTTTAGTTGTACTTGGTAAGAGACACTATTTTGAATGAATTGAATGAAACTTTTATGGATTATTTAAATGTGTATATTTATTTGGATGTGTATGTATTTGGATGTGTGCATGCTTTTATTATTTTGTTCATGAATTTCTATATGTTATCCTAATGCTACTTGTACAGATGTCAGCAGATGTTGCACGGGGTCACGGCGGTGACGGTGGCGGTGATGATCGTCCCCCTCCATACCAGATACCCACCGGTTGTGGGGGTTGCTTAGGCAACCGAGGTAAGAATTTCTCGATTATTGTAATACAAGCATAAACTTGATACATTGAATTTGCTTGCCTTGAATTTTTATGACTTTATCACTCACTTGATTTTGCAGGTAAGGGCACCCGAAAACCCAATTTAGGTGGCAGGAGAGCGGGCAGGCTGCATACCCGCCAGGAGACCCGAAACCTCGGGTTAAAGGCCATCACGGATAAAAATGGCCCCGTCCTGATCCGGTTTGAGTTTGGCGACAGAGAGACCCTGATGCCTCTCGGTGACCATGCGGCTCATTGGGCTAACTACCTCGGGGAGCTCGTTAGGGAGTTGTCGTTGCACTACCCTTCTTGGCGCCAAATGCCGCCGGAGCGGAAGGCGGGGGTCGTGGCAAAGATTGGGGTAAGTTATTTCATTATCCTTTTATGTTTATTTCATTATCGTGTTCATTTATTTAATTGTGTATATTTATCTAAATTTGTTTATTTATTTATATCATATAAATAAATAAACAAATTTAGATAAATATATAAATTATATCTCTAACTCTGTCTTTGTTGTATATGATTACAGACCTAGTTTGACTTGCGTCCTCACATGAAATCTGATCGTTGGCCACAAATCTATGCGGGCATCCAACAACATCTACAAAAGATCTACAATGGCAAGAAGGCTGCTCTCAAGGAAAGGCATTGGGTTCCTGACGAGGACGGGACTTATGACGTGGAGCGCATCATATGCGGACTTCCCTCGCATATTTCCGAGGTAGATTGGGATGCATAGATTGCATTTTGGAATGATATCAAGAACCTTGCCCGGGCTGCCCAAAATAAACAAAACCGGACAAAGAGCAAGGTCGTATGCCGACAGAGATCCCGGTCTATTGCCACCCTCCGAGATATGCATGTAATAAACATTATAATTATTTTACACACACACACACACACACACACACACACACACACACACACACACACTCACACATATATATATATATATATATATATATATATATATATTTATATATATATATATATATATATATATATATATATATATATATATATATATATATGGGCCAGGAGAGTTGCCAGAGCTATTCCTTGTGGGGTGGACAATGGCTGGTGCCAAAAGGCACCCGAGATCAGGGTGTTCCCGCCAATCTACACCTTTTATGGAATTAACGCTTTGGTGTGTTGTGATTTGACATTTTTAATTTGTTTCATCTTATATACGTGTGTATGTGCAGATGGAGAGCTCAGCTACTCGAGAGTACCCGTCGCTGATCTACACCTTCTTCTTGACACATACTGTTGGCGGCGAATTCTTGAACCCTGAGGACAAAGCTCTATATGTAAGTTTTGTTTCAAAACACGCACTTTAATGATTTGTCGAGAAATAATGTAGTAACGCCACTAATATATTAACTATCTTGTTTTTTTGTGACTACATAGGATGAGATGTTGAGGCTATAACGTCTAGGCTCCAACACCTCCACGGGTGTGCCCTACACTGAGGATGAGATCATGGCTATTGTTCGCGGCGGCAAGCAGCGGGGGCACATTCCCGGTGTTGGTAGCGTTTTGCCGGGACAAGGAACTGTCATTCCGCCCCCGCCTCTATGCATGCACTCCTCCGGTGTCGCTAAGCTCAAAAAGAGCGAGAAGCGGCTAACGAAACAAGTCAAGATGTTCATGAAGTTATTTAGGAGTGGCGACAAGTTTTCCCAGATGCTTACGCAGCTTGAGTCACAGTCTGAGTACGGTGGAGGCAGCGGGAGTGGCGGGTGCGGGTATGATGAGCAGGGAGATAATGAGGACGGCGATGAGGATGAGGAGGATGGTTAGGAGATGTTGGGTAAGTATATAGTATTTTGTGTCTTGAAGTATATATTGGCGACCCTTATGTAAACAGTTGTTTTCTCGTACGTTTAGAACATGTAATCTAGATGAAGATTGACTTGTATCTTATGGATAATGCAAGTTTTGTGACTTCGTCACCCGTTTTGTAGACTATATTGTGTTTATTCGGATTTTGGACGTATTTAGCTTTATTATATTAAATGCGTTGATCGTATTGTGTTTTGGTACAAGTTGTAATGTATTTGGGTAAATTCTATATTGGTTTACACATGTTTAAGTATTGGTAGATTTTTTCCGGAAAAATTTCTGAAAAAATATGGAAATAGCCTTCTGTGCAGGCTGTTCTAAAAAATTGCAGACCTTTCCCGGGCGACATGTCGCCGGGGAAAGGTGAAACCAAAAATTTATTGCAGAACTTTCCCAGGCGACATGTCGCCTGGGAAAATAAATCAAAAAATATTGCAGGACTTTCCCGGGCGACATGTCGCCCGGGAAAAGTGTCACTGAACGACAAAATTCTTTCTATCGTTGACAAGTCAAATTATTTGAAACACTTTCCCGGGCGACATGTCGCCCGGGATTCTCCCTAATTAATTAATTAGTCAAACATCAATATTAATTATTCATTTTATAAAATAACTATCCCGGGTGACATGTCGCCCGAGAAAACCCTCCACCGTGGCACTTAATTGTTTGACTGAAACTATGTAGGACTGGCGTTGTCGCCCAGGAACGTATCCCCTTCGAACTTTTCCGTTAGACTTATCCCGGGCGACGCCCGAGATTCCCCGGATTTGTCGCTGGGGAAAATGGTAAATGTTGTAGTGATATAACAACACAAGATATGAGAGAACGACCTCTAAATGAGTCGTTTTAAAAAGATACATTTAATTTCCAATGATTGTTCGTTACAAAAGCACACTGCTTTAATTGTTCATCCATGTGAAAACATAAAGATTTTGATACATAACAAAATACCCTAAAATATAATGCAGTAAATATTTAGTGCATTTAGACTCCAAAATGATGCTTCCAAATGTATCCATGTTCATGTGCACTTATTGACCTAAGAAAAACATGCTTTAAAACGTCAACATAAAGTTGGTGAATTCACAGGTTTATGTATGTATATAAAGTAGGACCGCAAGATAGCAAGTGTGTAATAATGTGACACATATAATATCACAAAAGTAATTACGCCTGCGCTAAACTCATGACAGTGAAGCTACAACATGTATGCACTTGCAATTTAATGCCAATAATGTGCCCGTGTAGATGTTCTACCCGCAACATCCAAATCCGACATGGTATACGTCCGTTAGTTTGGTACACCGAAGCTAGTGAGCGCTACTCACCCGAACAGAGATGTCAATCCCAAATAGATCTATTTATAACACTCACGCTTACACCAAGTAATTAACAGTTCATGATTCATGGGCATAGTGGGTTATCACTGCTTAGGGAAACTCGTAATTTGTTTAAAAGTGTACTTGCGTCTAAATGTAAAACAACGCATGCTTCTCACCCCGAGAGTTGAAAATATATTGTAATCGTGTAAAATGGGGATATGAACTCACCTCAAGTGAAATGTATTGATTATAGAAAATCAATGAAGTGAAATGTCACGTATGATCCGAAATGCAACATAATTAATTATAGGTCGTATAAGTGTTATGTATTTAAAATAAATACAACAATGTACATTATCAAGTTATATCACCACCTAAGAGTTTTGTTTAGTTTATAAGTGTTGAAATAATATTTTAAGTTATCATCGATAACGTATGATTTAATATTTTTATTATATTTGTAACGACACTTTATATAGTCTAAATAAATTTATAAAATAATATTTATAACCAAAATAATTATATAAATGTATCTATTTTATGATTTTTGCTACGTTTTAATTATTACAAGTCTTCTAAGTTAACCAACACAACATGTTTTATATAATTTGAGTCTATTACATCATGTCCATCCATTTTACTTCTAATGTGTCTATAAAAATATCTAGAACAATTATTTATTTATAAAACTATATAAATAAATTTGTAACAATTAATTTTTATAAATTAACTAACACTTGTCATATACCAAATAAAACGTGTTCTTGCATTCTAACATATTTTAACATATTTTTACCATGAGCATATATTTACTTGATTATGCATAAACCTTGTTTTCTTGTTGTAAACTTTATAAAATAATAACTAGATGGTGATTTAACAAGAAAATAAATATGTATGTATGAAAATAATGGAAATGAAAGTATAGAGTTTTATGATAACCTTGAGTGTATGTGAATGAAGATGAACACAAAATCAAACCCTAACTTCAACCCAAAATCCTTTAGAAAACCCTAATTATTTTCTTGAAAAACCCTAACTTTCTTCCTTGAAAAACCCTTGTTTATGCTTGAACCTTTACTTGCAAATCACTTGTAACACCTTAGATTATACCCTAGATTAACCTTGTATGCTTGTAATATTGTAGAAATGGAAACTATGAATTATTT
The DNA here is from genome assembly GCA_026074375.1 of Tanacetum coccineum. Classification (NCBI taxonomy): domain Eukaryota; kingdom Viridiplantae; phylum Streptophyta; class Magnoliopsida; order Asterales; family Asteraceae; genus Tanacetum; species Tanacetum coccineum. Next base: position 25,114 of record BQNB010034765.1, read on the forward strand.
TGGGAACTTGTTTGATGCCGTGAATTTGAGAGAGCAAGAGGGAGAGAGTGTTTAATTTTTAGAAAGTGTTATTTGTGAGAAATGCTTGGAATAGAAACTCTTAAATACCTAAAATATCTAATAAACCATCAACACCAAAACCATGCACGGTTAGAAGTGACTAGGGATGGGAAGGGAGTGGTTTTGTAAGATAGTTGATGAAATGTGTAAGATAAGTTGCTTGAATAAGTGAAAATGGTTAGTAAACTAGTACTTGATCTTCTAGAAGCAAAATTAGATATCATTTGTGTTGTTGTTATGTTAGAACCGGCCCTGTAGTGGTCTTGGGTAATAATTTGTATAATTTTGGGTATTGAGTATAATTGCGGGTATTTGTTTGAGTGTAGATAGATAGAATGGTTTACATGCATGCAAAAAGGTTCCAAAATGCGAAACGTAAACGTTTTACGTAAACTATAAAAATAAAATATTTGTAAATTTTCTTCGTAAAAATAATATAACACTTGTTTGACGTAAACTTTTATTTGTTTGATGTCGGTTTACATTAATTGTTGACTTTTGGTTTACGCAATTTAACTTAACGGTTGAAATTAAAAGTAAATGCGTAAAAGCTCAAAATATAATTGAGAATTTATTGACGTAAAATGACCTGAGATTGTGAGTTGTTACAGTCTTCCCCTGCTAAAAGAGCTTTGTTCTCAAAGCTTAAGACGTGGTATTGGATGAAGATGCGTGATTGGTGAAAAGATGCGGATACTTCTTTTTGAATTGATCTTCACATTCCCATGTGAACTCAGGACCTCATCTAAAGTTTCATCGAACTTTGATAATAGGTATACGGCTTTGCTTCAACCGTTTGACTTTACTATCCATAATCTCCACAGGTTCTTCAACAAAGTGGAGCTTATCATCGATATAGATCTCATCCAACGAAATCACAAGTGACTCATTGGACAAGCACTTATTCAAATTAGATACGTGAAATGTGCTATGAACCCTGCTTAACTGTTGAGGAAGTTCAAGTCTGTAAGCAACGGTTCCTACTTTTGCTATCACCTTGAAAGGTCCAATATACCTCGGGTTTAACTTCCCCCGTTTGCCAAAACGGATAACCCCTTTTTAAGGTGAAACCTTCAACATGACTTTGTCACCGACTTGAAATTCTAGCGGCTTACGCCTCATGTCGGCGTAACTCTTCTGTCTATCAAGAGTGGCTTGGATTCGACTTTTGATTTGGATGATTCTCTCAGTGGTCTCATGAACAATTTATGAACCGATGAGCTGAACATCTCCAACCTCGGCCCAGCAAACAGTTGAACGACACTTTTGCCATAAAGTGCATCAAATGGAGCAGTTTTGATGTTGGTATGATAATTGTTGTTGTATGAGAACTCTACTAGTGGCAAGTGTCTATCCCAACCATTTACAAAGTCTATTACACAGGCGCGTAACATGTCTTCAAGTGTCTGAATGGTTCTTTCGCTTTGTCCACCAGTCTGCAGATGGTAAGCAGTACTCATATCCAATTGAGTACCTAAAGCTTTCTGGAATGCCTGCCAGAACTGCGATGTAAATCTGCCATCGCGGTCTGAGATGATAGAGACCAGCACTCTATGCCTTGAGACCACTTATTTCATGTAAAGTCACATCAGTCTCTCCATCGAATCGGTTTCCTTCATTGGCAAAAAGTGAGCAGACTTGGTAAGGCGATCTACAATCACCCAAATGGTATCATAACCACTTGATGTCTTTGGAAGCTTTATGATAAAATTCATAGTGATTTTCTCTCATTTCCACTGAGGTATCACAGGTTGTACCAACAAACCAGATGGTTTTTGGTGCTCAGCTTTGACCTTCGAACATGTCAAACACTTGCTGACGTATGTGGCAATATCTGCTTTCATGTTGGCCACCAATATAATTTCATCAAGTCCTGGTACATCTTATCAGATCCTGGATGGATTGAGTACTTCGACTTATGTGATTCGTGCATAATCAAAGCCCTTAAGTCACCAAAGCATGACAACCAACTCCTGTTCTCTAAACATAACGTTCCGTCTGCACGGGGTTCAAGTTTCTTTTTGAGCATACCACCCACGTCTTCAGTCTTGAAATTTTCTGGTTTTCTTGCCTCGGTCTAAGTGTTAAAATTTGTGGGAAGATCCAAACCAATAGTCATAACTAAGGCTCAAACCTATAATGGCTAGCGTCAGCCACTACATTTGCTTTTCCCGGGTGATAACAAATTTTGCAATCGTAATCACTAAGCAACTCCAACCAACGTCGTTGCCTCATGTTCAACTCCTTCTAATCAAGGATATGTTGTAAGCTTTTATGATCAGTGAACACGGTACACTTGGTTCCGTACAAGTAGTGTCTCCAAATTTTTAGAGCGAACACTACTGATCCCAATTCCAAATCGTAAGTTGTGTAATTCTTCTCATGGATCTTCAGTTTTCTAGAAGCGTAAGCTATAACCTTCTCCCTTTGCATTAACACATCACCCAAACCTTTATGCAAAGCATCGAAAGATAAACTATAAAGTCTTCGGTTCCTTCGGGTAAAGCCAAAATTGGTGCACTACACAATTTTTGCTTCAATAATTAAAAACTGCTTCTTCTTTGTCACCCCAATCAAACTTCACACCCTTCTGGGTTAGTTTGGTCATTGAATTGGCAATCTTTGAAAATCCCTCAATAAATCTTCGGTAGTAACCGACAAGACCTAAAAATTGGCGAATCTCCGTTAGAGTCTTAGGAGACGCCCAATCTTTGATGGATTCGATCTTGGCAGGATCCACGTGAATGCCTTGACTAATCAATCATGTGACTGAGAAATTGTACTTTAGGAATCCAAAATTCATATTTAGAGAATTTGGCATACAACTCCTCCTTCTTAAGCAACTCTAGGACTGACTTAAGGTGCTCCTCGTGCTCTTGCTGGTTCTTTGAGTAGATTAAAATATCGTCAATAAAGACAATCACAAACTTGTCCAAGTATGGCTTGCACGCCGATTCATGAGATCCATAAATATTGTCGGTTTGTTCGTCAAACCAAATGGCATAACCCGAAACTCGTAATAACCATAACGAGTTCTGAATGTGGTCTTTGGGATATCTTCTTCACGGACTCTCAGTTGATAATAACCTGATCTCAGGTCGATCTTCGAGTAGACACTCGACCCTTGCAGTTGATCAAATAAATCGTCAATTCTTGGAAGCGGATAACAGTTCTTTACCGTTAGCTTATTCAATTCCCGTTAATCGATGCACATCCGGAATGATCCATCCTTCTTCTTGACAAACAAGATCGAAGCTCCTCAAGGTGAGGAACTGGGTCTTATAAAGCCTTTGTCGGAAAGCTCTTGCAGTTGATCCGACAGTTCTTTCATCTCGGACGCGGCTAATCGATAAGGCGCCCGTGCTACAGTTGCAACACCAGGTATCAAATCAATTTGAAATTCCACTTGTCGGGTCGGTGGAACACCCGGCAAGTCCTCGGGAAATACTTTGTGGAAGTCTCGTACAATTGGTACATCCTCAAGTCGCTTCTCATTTGACTTGTCTCCGGCCTTCTTCTCGATAATTTATGCCAAAAAGACATGACATCCTTTCAGCAGATACTTTTGAGTCTTGGTGCATGAAATGATATTTAATCGCGACTCGCTTCCATGGTTGCTTTCGTCACCACGGATAATTAATATCTCGTTGCCGAAGGGAACACGAACAATCTTCTTATCACATACGATCACAGCGTAATACAATGATAACCAATCCATACCGAGTATAACGTCAAAATTACCAAGTTCTACGGGTATGAGGTTGATATTGAATGGGTGATTTAACAAGTTTAACGTACAACCCCGAATTATAGTATTAACTCTTGTTATTCTGTCGTCGGCTAACTCAACGTCATAACTATTGTCTAATGTAGTTGGGATGATATTAATTAGTGAACTGAATGCAGTTGACACAAAACTTCTATCGGCACCGGTATCAAATAAGACAGAAGCATAACGGTTATTGAGGAGGAACGTACCCGTAACGACGTTCGAATCAGTGTTGGGTTCACCGCCTCCCAAAACATAATCCTTTCTATGAGCTTCAACAGTCCCAGCCTGATTTCCACGATTTTTATTCTTCAGTTTTGGGCAATCTTTCTTGTAATGCCCTTGGACTCCACATTATAAAACATACATTTACCGTTACAAAAACGACCAACGGCCTTGCCATTTTGATGAAGGGCTCCCTTTTGGCCCGTTTCTTTTGTAAAGCCCATTAGCCTATCGGGGCCCATATATCTCACCGCTTCATACCTCTATAGTTTACAACTCTTTTATGTATCTGTGATTCCTCGATGCTTCTTTCACCTTCTACCCATGTCAGCCATTTACAACTATCTTCATCATGTGTTGGGTTTATTTGATGCCACCGCTCATCTTTCTTAGAAATGTCGAAAGATTTTTCTATCAAAGGTATGATTGGGGGGTTTTGGGAATGATGAGGTTTGATGTGGCTATGGCTTATACACAAATATTTAGGGTGTTTTTTTATTGAATGGTTAGGGTTTTTTTTATCATCATGTCAAAAGAATAAAATTGCGTCTCTTTGATTTCTTTGTTCAGGATAGCCAAAGGAGGGTCATAATGGGTTGTTGAAACCTGCTTTTATCAGTGTTGGAATACATACGGTAAGTTTTCCCTCACTTAGTTATGTGTTTTTACTTTGATCTCGATTCATGGTGCTTTTATGGCTTCCAGTATGGTAGGTGGAAGATGCGAACCCGGCTTGCTGCCTCGGTGTGGTGTTAAATCCAATTGGTCATACCGAAATCATATAATTGTTTTTTGAAAACAGTTTCAAGGTATTCTTAAATCCATTTTTTATATAAATTTTTGATTTATTGGTGACACTTGGTGCATAAAAGGGACACTAAAGTAGTAGTAAATATGTACGAGCGCCTTTACAAAAGTTTATAAAAGAAAGTATTTAAGTTTTGGAGTATTGAAACTAATACTACCATTTCATTATCTAAATAAGCTTTTCCACCAAAGGCGTGAATCTTTCAAGTAGGGTCCTTTGCATATAATGCGGGAAGCATAACACGAGATATGTAGTTTCTTAAGACCAAAACAATGCAATAAATAGTATGTAGCCTTTGGATGTGTGTATGGAGTGTGGTTGTGTACACATCATGAAACATTAAATATGTTAAACAACCTGATGTATGCAAAGTTCACTAGGTGGGTTCAGTGGGTGCGTTTAATGGGTTGGTTCGGTTTCGAAAAAAGATAATGGGTGAAAATGGTTCGGGTAAAAAATAAACAATTTTTACTAATGGTCTAATCAAGTTTTGTTAAATAAGACTACGAAAAGATATATCCAAACAACCCTTTATTAAGTTGCAGCTGCTAACGCTTTTGCAATCTAACTTTCAAAGTTGTATATTTTATGTAATCATGACAGTGACTGATTGTAGCTGTGTCGATATCAAGTGGAAATACCTGTCCG